>ML682082.1:910451-934831 GCA_007922195.1 Podocnemis expansa | reverse complement strand
TGGAGAGGGGCAGGTGAATGAATTTGAGCCCACCCTAGCAGGTTACACAGGATTTTACACTTGTCCTTATTGAACCTCATAAGATTTCTATTGGCCCACTGTTCCAATTTATTTAGGTCTCCCTGAATACTGTCCTTGCCCTCCAACGTGTCTACTGTTCCCCCCAGCTTGGTGTCATCCGCGAACTTACTGAGAGTGCAGTCTATTCCATTATCCAGATCATTGATGAAAATGTTGAACAGAACCGGCCCCAGGACCGACCCCTGGGGCACACCACTCGTGACTGGTTGCCAGCTAGACATGGAACCATTGATTCCTACATACTGAAACCGTTGATCTAGCCAGTTTTCTATCCACCTTATAGTCCACCTATCCAACCCATACTTCCTTAATTTGCCAGTGAGAATGCTGTGGGAAACTGTATCAAAAGGCTTGCTAAAATCAAGGTATATCACATCAACGGTTCTTCTTGCATCCAGAAAACCAGTCATCTGCTCATAGAAGGAAATGAGATTGGTCAGGCATGATTTACCCTTGGTAAATCCATGCTGACTGTTCCTGATCACTTTATTTTCCTCTAAGTGTTTGAGGATGGATTCTTTGAGAACCTGCTCCATAATTTTTCCAGGGATTGAGGTGAGGCTGACTGGTCTGTAATTCCCCGGATCCTCCTTTTTCCCTTTCTTGAAAATAGGCACTACATTTGCTTTTTTCCAATCTTCTGGCACCCCCCCCCCCGTTCTCCATAAGTTTTGAAAGATCCTGGCCAGCGGTGCTGCTATTTCATCGGCGAATTCCCTTAGCACCCTTGGATGCAGTTCATCAAGCCCCATAGACTTGTGCACATCCGGCTTTCTTTAAGCAGTCCCTAACTTGACCTTCTGTCACAAAGGGCCTCTCTTCTTCTCTCCAATCTGCCATACCCATAGTAGTGGGCTGGGAGCTGACCCTGCCTGTGAAAACTGAAGCAAAAAAAGCATTGAGCACTTCAGCTTTTCCCTCATCCTCTGTCACGAGGATGCCTGCCTCATTCAGCGAGGGATCTACACCATCCCTGATCCTCTTCTTGTTATTAACATACTTGTAGAACCCCTTCTTGTTATCCTTTACATCCCTCGCTACCCGCAACTACATTTGTCCTTTGGCCTTTCTGATTTTATCCCTGCAGTCCCTAGCAATATCTTTATATGCGTCCTTGGTCATCTGACCAAGCTTCCACTTCCTGTAAGCTTCCTTTTTATGTTTAAGCTCACAGCAGAGTTCTCTGCTAAGCCATTCTGGCTGCCTCACATGTTTGGTGTTCTTTCTCCTAATTGGAATGGCAACTTCCTGTGCCCTTAGCAGGGTTTCTTTAAAATATAACCAACTCTCTTGGACTCCTTTCCCCTTCAGATTAGCTTCCCAAGGGATCCTGCCCATCAGTTCCCTGAGGGAGCCAAAATCTGCTTTTTTGAAGTCCGGAGTTTGTGTTTTGCTTCTTTCCTTCCTTCCTTTAATCAGCATCCTGAACTCAACCATGTTATGGTCACTACTGCCTAGCTTGCCATTTACCTCTACCTCCCTGATCAATTCTTCCCTGTATGTGAGCAGCAGGTCGAGAGGTGCAATGCCCCTAGTTGGTTCCTCTAGCGTTTGTACTAGAAAGTTGTCCCCAACACTCTCTAAAAATTTCCTGGATTGCCCATGCACTGCTGTATTGGCCTCCCAGCAGATGTCAGGGTAATTGAACCCTTAGGACCCTGGCCAGGATGCTGAGGTCTGTCCCTCAGCCCCTGGTGGGGGGGGTGATCCGCTGCAGGCTGTGCTCAGCCCACAGCGGGGGCTGCTCCAGGGCACCTCTGGGGGGTCGGGGGCGCGAGGCTGAGACCGTAGCCCGGGCTGCTCCCCGACACCGCAGGCGGGTTTGGGGCGCTGGGCTGAGCCCAAAGCCCGGGCTGCTCCCCGACACCTCTGGAGGGTTGGGGGTGCCAGGCTCAGCCCGCAGCCAGGGCTGCACCCCGACACCGCAGGCAGGTCGGGGGCGCCGGGCTCAGTCCGCAGCCCGGGCTGCACCCCTGACCTTTCGTGTTGGGGGTGCAGCCCCGGCTGTTGGCTGATCCACCTGGCAGGGGTTCACTGCCCCCGACCCTGCCGGAGGCTGCAGCCCCCTTTCTGGGCTGCAGGGTGAGCCGCAGCAGCGGCTCACCCCCAGGGGGCTGCAGCCCCTTGCAGCAGGAAACGAAATAGCAAGTTCGCAGTGCGAACATGCTATTTTGTTTCCCGCATTTTTCCTTATTTTGAATTAACATTTTTTAAATTCGAAATAAGATATTTCGAAATAAGGGGTCATTTCGAAACAAGTTGTTTCGACACAACTTGTTTCAAAATAACTATCTGTGTGTGAATACAGCCATAGAGCTCTTTTACATATAGCGCTACTCCTCCCCCTCTTCTTCCCTGCCTGTCTTTCCTGAACAGTTTATACCCATCCATGGCAGAGCTCCAGTCATGCAGACTATCCCACCACGTCTCCGTTATTCTTATTATATTATAGTTCCTTGTCTGTGCTAGTACTACCAATTCTTCTTGCTTATTTCCCAGGCTCCTCGCATTAGTGTATAGGCACCTAAGATACCCGGCCGATTGCCCTACTTTGTCATTTTGATTTTCAATTCTATTACATATACCTCCTTGCATTTTTTTCTTGGAGTTCTCCTCCCCCACTCTCCTCATGTATTGGGGCTTCAGTAGAACACTTAAGACAATTATTTGATTCCCCCCCCCATGTTCCGACTGCCTTCTCTTTTATTCTTGGTGTTACAGTCCCAGCACCCCCCAAGTTCCATCCCTTCCCCCAGATCACTCACATTGTCACTTACCTGTGGGCTTTGGTCTCCTTCCCCCGTTGAACCTAGTTTAAAGCCCTCCTCACCAGGTCAGCCAGTCTGTGCCCAAATATGCTCTTCCCCTTTCTGGACAGGTGAAGGCCATCTCTGCCTATCAATCCTCTGTCCTGAAACAGTACTCCATGGTCAAGGAAGCCAAATCCCTCCTGACCACACCATCTTCGCAGCCAGGCATTCATGTCTAGGATGCATCTGTCTCTCCTCAGGCCTCTAGCCTTGACTGGAAGGATCGAGGAGAACACCACTTGTGCTCCAAACTCCTTCACCCTCGCTCCCAGAATTGTTGATCAGGAACTAATTACTGGAATGTAGCTGTTGTTAATTATTTTTTTCATCAAGTTCCAAATTTCTTGGCCAGGGTATATACTCATAGAAGATGAAGTCTGGAAGGGACCTCAAGAGGTCATTTGGTCCAACTCCCTGCTCTAAGTAGGACCAATCATAACTACATCATCTCAGCCAAGACTGTGTCAAGCTGAGCCTCAAAAACCTCTTAATGGTGGAGATATAGCATGGTATATAGTCAAGGTCCAGACTCCAGAGAAAGTAGTAAATTATAGTAAGTTTAAAAAAAAAATTAGCATCCATTCAAAAGCATCTGATAATCCAGATTCGGCCTATGCTCCTCCTGCCCTGTTGACTACTCCTGCTGTAATTCCTTAGTATCTACATCAAGTGTCTCAAATTCATGGCCTGTAGGCAGCATGTGGCCCCTAAAGTTATTTGCTGCAGCCTGCAATGACACTTAGAATTTTTCAAATAATTGATTATGCAAAATTTTAAGTATTTTGACTTACTTAGTCTTTGCCTTACTGATGATACCTCCATCTTTAATAGAAGTAATTCTTTCTTACTCTTGGCATATATATGTTACTCTTCATTTTGACTATGTATGATAGTACAAAAAGGTTTTAGTGGTGCAGCCCTCAGGCTAATGTACGAGTCCTCATGAGGTCTTCATGGTGATTTGAGTTTGAAACTCCTGCTCTATATGATCCTCTATCCCATTGGCACTTGGGATTTTTTTACTTCTTTGAAAATGTAAACAAAACTGGAGTTCTTCAAAAGGAAAGGAGTTTAAAACAACTGGATAAACAGAATATTGGTAACTATAATTATTTTATACTAGCAAAGATGAAATAGTAGTTTATATATGCAGTGATAATCATTTTAATTTCTTAAAAGCAAAAATATTTCAATAATGATGTCAGTGATACCTTGATAGCATTTAGTAATTAATTAGCTATTTAGAATTTTGTTCGAGTACCAGCAATATGATCTCACATTCTGAAATTCAGTAACTATTTTGACTTATCAATTTTGACAGAGTTTACAGAATATAGTGCTCTGTCTTACTAAACCCTAGTTAATAAAAACATTTTCTTTATCCAAATGGCAAAATAAACAATAATAATAATGAAAGATGTTTATGCTGTGTATAGTTTTGTGGAAGCATCCTGTATATAACACTGCTTTAATTACTGATTAAATTTGGTGGAATACTTTTAAATACATCTAAACAGAAAGTTTATAATTTCCAGTTACATTCCATACAACTTTTGATAGTTGAAACCTAGTTGCTTTCTATAAACTATGCAGATGTTTTAAATAAAGTTTGTTTCTCTATACAAAGGATTTAAATTTCATTTTTACTAAGATTTCCTTATAAATTATCATAACTTGCAAATATTGGCTTCATTTTAAGTTTGTACCAGATTATGCTACTGTGCTTACACCTTTCTTAATATGAGGGGAGTTAATGAATTGACAACATTGGAAATAGAGGCACCTTGTTTATCCACAGTAGAGTGACATTATGGCAATCTCTGTCTACTGGGCTGTTTGCAGCTCTTCTAGACACAACACTAAAAAATGTATTCTTGAGAACAAACCTGTATTAACAGGGTAATGATTTCTGTGATTTTGTTAAAAACAGCAGTGGAAACTGTCCCAGAAGTGTGTTTCGTTTTCCTCTTTAAAGTTTCATGAACACTGGACCTATGAAGAAGTAAACCGAGACAGCCATGAGCTTTGAACAGCAGTCGCGTGACAGCAACTTTCAGTTATTGCTGACTAGAGCTGAATTTAACAAACAGTGACCTAGATGGGAAAGTCTTATTACTCACAAACAGTCCTCAGGTTCAAGTATTTCCCCAAACAGCAGTAATCAATATCCACCCAGAGGGAGTGGGAAAAACAGGCAAACGGATAAATGAAAATGAATTGGCAATTTTTTTTTATGGGACAGAAACAAGTACAGGAGAAAAGTCAATAATATGTTTATGAAAATAGAAACAAAATTCTGTTTCCTCACTGTTATTTATTGGAACTAGAGAGTTCTCAAATCTATAATTCTAAGAAATGAGAACAGCATTTACTTATTTATGCTTTCTTCAGTTGTCGGAACTGTGAAGTGAAGGTACAACATAAATCCTCATTCCTCAACCACTTTGAGCATTGCAGTTGAAATTCACCAATGCTGCAAAATGCCTAAGTAAATAGGTTTTGGATGGGGCACTAAAATGAGGATGGATTCTGACTGTCAGTATCTGAGCAGATCACATACTGCAACACACTTACTGCTTCTTCATGCCTTCATTTAGAATAGCAACTACTGTTGTTTTTCAAGAAAGACCACACAAGACTACCAGTGACAGTGCTTGTGTGGCTGTAGCTCACATGGTCCCTTCCAAGATTCCTGTTTTCATGACAGGCAAGAAGGGCAGAGGCTCAAAGCCACTCCCATCCCATGGATGCATAGAAAGTCTGTCATGCTCTGCCATATTTATGGGTGTGGAAATGGGCTTGTAAAAAACCCTGCCGTTCCATGAATTAACTGCACCCAGAGGAAGAATCTCACAGGTACATCCTAAGCAACAAGTGAAATAAATAAATAAACCTTAGTTTTTAGATTTTATTTGGGGCTAATCTAGCCTGGGATTAATGGTGTAATTTTTTTAAAAAAGTGTTAGCTAACATGTTTTAACAAATATGTTTAAAAGTTCTGATGTAGAAAGGGCAAGTCCTTCCTCCTAGCATTCACCTTGACTAGCTAACATGATAAAATCAAATGCCTGCCAACAGCAATGTTTTAAAATATTATTTTTAAAACTTGTCCAAGGGCACATTTTAAAAATAGATTTTTCATAGTCTAGACAAGTTGGAGACTCTAAAGTGCATTTCAACCAGATCATTTCCAATATCTGAACTGCAGATTTCCTGCCTCTTAATTCAAGATTCAGCCCTTTCTGCAAATGCACTGTGATGGGATATAGAAATAATGAAGCTTCTCTGCTTGTATGTTTCTCTGAAAAATGATGACATTCTTTGTCAATATGGTTAACTGTTTCCAAAATCTAAAATAAATACAAATAATCCTAGAAATACCCAACTTTACATTTTCCATAACGTTAAGATGTTTTTCCTTTTAGTGGTGTTCTTTACAGTTATAACTCTGTAGTACAAAGTTTAACAACTTCATAAAAAGATTGAGGCAAATTAAATCAGTTAAGAAAAAAGATTCAAATATTGTAGGATTAAATTTGAGTATCCCATTGATCCCTCCTACATTACTTTACCATCAGATGTGGTGGATGACCGAACAGTTCAGTTAATTTCAATAGAAGTATATCCATGTGGTAAAGACTAGACTAATAATACAGACAAGGAGCTATTCTGACATTTTTAAATAGAGAATGGAATGTGAAGGGAATTCAGGAGATAAGCATGTTCCATTGGCTGCACTTCGATATTTCCCTATTTGGTGGGATGTGAAACAGACAACTATGAATCCAATTCTGTTGTCACTTAGATGAGAATTAGAGCTTTCTAAGCTGGGGTGGAACTGAATCCCATGTTATGCTTGAAATAAGTCTGACATTTCCCTCTTCCCCCCACAGGACAGACAGGTGGACACACACACACAAGATGCCTGGAAATGCCTTCATGAACATGTCTATCTCAAACAAATACTTGGTACAGCAGAGATCTCAACTGTGCTTATTTTGAACTACGGTATCTGCTGTAAATAGGCTTGACTCTAAAACTTCTTGCCTTTGAAAGTTTAAAGGAAACCGTCAGAATAAAATTCACACAAAATAATTGTTAATCAGTATTACTGATAGCTAAAGCAGTGTGAAACTGGAAGGCTCCAGTTCACAGGAGTCCATGAAATTCTTTGCTTTAGTCTGAGAGAGTTTGAGATGCCACAGTTTTCTTGTAAGGTTGTTTCTAATGAATCATAAAACCCAATGCCAAGTTTTGCCCAGTTTCAAGATTTTTTTTTAAAGTGGGAAGAACTCATTAGGTTTATGTAGTTCTCACCCCAAACTATGAATCAACCCCCTAAGTCTAATGTCTAAGGGAAACTGCATTTGATAATACAGTGGTTCCCAACCTGTGGTCTGGGAATCCCCAGGGGTCTGCAGACATGTTGCAGGAGGTCCACAGAGCCTCTCCCTATGGGGGCTGAATCCAGCTACAGCCCCAGTGCTCCCCACCAGGGTTGTCTTTCCCTTCCTGTGGCCGGATCCTGGCAGGGGGATGGGGCTGCAGCAGCTCCCCGGCAGGGGCAAGGGCAGGGGACCATAGCTGCTGTGGCTTTGCTCCCCAGCAGTGCGAGCCATGGTGGCAGCAGTGCTGCTCACTGGCTGTCCCAGTGGCACTGACAGAGTGATGCAGGCCAGCCTAAATAATCGGCCAGAGGGGCCATAAAAATTTTTTTTGTTAAAAGGGGTCCCCAGCCTGAAAAAGGTTGGGAACCACGGTGATAGTAGGTTGGTGGTGAGCTGAGATTTCTGATTACCATTACTGAATTATTACACCTTTGAAAAGGCACACAGATCATATGCAAACATATGCTGTCTTCTCTGTTAGTCCACTCTTTCACCCATTTGCCTCCATACCTGTTTAATTCACCTACTTGTAAAGCCTAATATTTAAATTAGAATAGGAAGTGTAATTTACTATGGGTGGGATTTTAACTGACTTCGCTCAGAACAGAGTTAAACCAATGGCCAAATACTTTAAAAAATTCTACCATATCTTTGTACAGTACCTAGAAAAATGAGGGCCTGATCTGGCTGAGTCTTCCATGAACTACTTTAATACAAATAGCAAGGGGTAATTTTATTCAAAGCTTGGCCCATAGTCACTGAAAGATTTGTGAATCTTGGCAAACCCTCAAAGCATGCCATAGGTTCAGATGTGTGATGAAAGAATGGCAGGTTTCACTTTTTTTAGGTTTTGTTATGAAAGTTTGGCTTAGTTCTCCCAAAACAATGTAGCTATACAAGCAAAAACAATTTTAAAATGGAATTCACTTTTCAGTTCCTGTCTTCATTTACACAGATTACTAACAGAATTAATATTTTAATCTTAAAACTAGAAGAAAATATGTTTTGAACGACTTGCAACCAGCAAGTCATGCACATCATTAGCCTGTATAACTGTATGGTCTGGTTTACACTGCCTCACTAAGTCTGCATTCAGTAAAATGCGTATCTCCCATTAACTTACTACAAGTTACCATGGCATCTTCACTAGTCTGCGTTGACTGGAAATGATCTCCCTTCAATGCAGCGTTACTCTTTTTGGAGGGGTGGAGTTACAACGTCAAAGGGAGAGCACTTCTGGGATTGACTGAGCGAGTCTACAGTGCTGCACAATTGATCCCTCTGCAGCATTTTCAGTGTAGACAAGGCCTATATTTCTACCACTGCTAGCCTTATCCCACTTCTTTCTTGTATTTTGTATTAAATTAGATTGGAAGCTGTTTGGGGGAGGGACTGTTTTGTATTTTGGGGTTGTTCAGCACCCAATGCAATATGGCCCTTAACCAAAACTAGCAAGCAGGCAAATTTGTTGACAGAGAACCTCTGTTGGAAGAAACAGTGTTATAGGGTACGTCTACACTTACAATTTAGTTGAATTAATGAGGATTAATTCAAACTAAATTAATGCATGGCTACAGTGGCTTTCATTACTTCAAACCAAGGAATTCATTATTTTGAAGTAATGAATGCTTACTTTGAAGTTATAAAACCTTGCTTAACTTCAAAGTAACAGTTAATTCAAACTTATTAGTAGAATTAACACGATGGAGCCACATTAATTCAAACTAACCATTAGTTTGAATTAATGCGGTTTGATCTTCTTTGTCCCAGGGTGCCTTCTTCTTTCTGTGTATTGGGTTGGGGCATGGCCCTTCTCAGGGGGCCATGTTGCCACACTTCCTATGGTGCCCTCCTCCTAAATCGAACTAACAACTCCTGTCCATGTACATGCTAATTTGATTTGGGTTTTTATGTGAGGACGCTAGTTCGCATTAACTTAGTTCAAATTAACCATTATTAGTTTGAATTAATTAATTAATTAATTAATTAATTCAAACTAAGTTAATTTGAACTAACTTCTTTAGTGTAGACATAGCCATAGATACTACCCATAACAATAAATCTTTAAATCGTTTATTTCTGTAGCATAGATGAGTGTCTGGGTACTGATTCCACCTTTGTATCCCCCCCTGGAAATTTGTACAAGTTAATACATTTTAGGGACCAGCAATAGTCTCTACATTAAAATATTAATCTGACTATAATATATTATTCTCAGAAAATGCCCATAATCAGATCCCCAAACCAAATTGCTTTTGCATTGCATAGCTGATCCTCCCAAAATACCAGGGAAGTGGCTTTAAATGGGAAGATTATATAAAGTGTACAAGTTCTTCATAGACAGGAACCTGCAACAGATGTTCTGGGAGCTAGTTTATGGACCATAATTTATTGGAGATATTTGCTGCATTAGCTTTCTGAAGTCCTTTTAGCTGCTACCAGAGGTAGTGATTATGCTACTAAATTTTTGCATGTCTTTCACTAAAATGAGAAACCCATTCAGGGAGCCGTTATACTTTCAGAGCCTTGTGTTAATAGGCTAATAAATGAATTACAGTACACTCATCTGCAATCTACTTCATCTGTACATAGCATATTCACCTCTGAAATATAATGGTGAATAACATTTTTAATCAATTCTCAGTATAAATTGGTGAATTACTTAGATTAGTTGTAAATATGATTCACTGCAGAACAGAGAATGCAACACAATGGAAATACTTATCAAAAAATAGTGTAATATATACAATTAAACTTCTACTTCTGCGTTTATAAGCATTTTGTGTAACAGTCAGGAATAACATAAAACAAGTAATATCAAATATCGCATAACATTTTCTAGACGTGCTAAGCTGGGTAGAAGCTGCAATTTCATATGAAGATCGGTAAATCTTCATAGGCTATGTCTACACACACGGTTATTTCGAAATAAGGATTTCAAAATGAGTTATTTCAAAATAAAATCCTTATTTCGAAATAAGTTAATTCCAATTAACAAAATGTTAATTCAAATTAAGGGAAAGCCTGAAATCCCAATAGCTGTTATTTCGGAAGAGATATTTCGAAATAAAGCTGTTTGGACCTGTTCTTTTGAAACAGCTCTTTCGAAACAACAGGTCTACACAGTGTTGTTTTGAAAGAACAGCTTTATTTCGAAATATCCCTTCCGAAAAAACAGCCGTTTCGAGGGGGGGGGCAGGTTTTAGTTTTTCGAAATGACGATTCTTATTTCGAAAGGACGAGGTCCGTCCTTTCGAAATAAGAAAACGTCATGTAGACCTAATTTCTTTTATTTCGAAATAACGAGTGTTATTTCGAAATAAAAGTGCTGTGTAGACGTGCCCATACAGTTTATGATGGCCTGTATTGTGTTTGGCAAGGGAGGGCCAGACTGTGGCTGACTCTTCCATGCGAAAAATCATGAATCAGACACACGCTTCTCCCTCCCTTCATCCCCCAAGGAAATCATGAAATTGGCTTAATGATCTTCTGTAAAAGAAAGTTGCCTGCACTGGAGGTGACATTCTGGTTCAAAGTTCAGCCTTAAAAACATATACAAAAATGGATACATCCTGATTTACTGCTTTCAGGGTCTTCCACTTACCATCTCCTATCCCTTTGGGAGTTAGGAGCTGCTGTTTCCTCAGCCAACAGACTACGCAGCTTTCCACTCACATTTTCCCTCGACACATTCCCACAGTCTCTTGTCTCATACCTGTCCCTCCAAAATTCACTTGTCCTACACATTCCTCCTCCCCACCACATTTCCCATCACTCTCCAGCTATGTTTACATTTACAACAGCATGTAATGTACATATGTATCATGCCTATTAGCATGAATATACATAGCAGTGTAGATAGTGATGCATTGCATAGGCGAGTAAAGACACATTCCTGAAACCTGTGGCTGTGTACCTTACACAGTGCACAACATGCCCAGGTGGTGCCTTTTGCATCTACACTGCCGTCTAGCATCCCACTGCCTCCCAGCTGCCAGAGTCCAGACACTTTCCCTGCTACAAGGAAAGGCTCTTGCCCCAGGAAAAGGCTTTGGGATGTGGGGGCAGATGGTGGCAAGATGCCTCTCCCCATTGCCTGAGCCTTGCACTGCCACATTTAGTTATACCCAGCAGTATGGATGCAGCTTGCTTTTCACTGTACAGTAGCTACTTGTACCCTACATTCTGTTGCCATCATAGAGAAGGCTTCCAACTCCTCACATTCTACCTCTTTGGCATATTCCATTCCCTCCCTTCTACTTCCCACATTTCCCTGTAGCACCACAGACCACCAAGCTACATCCAACTCCCCATATTTTTCAGCTGTCTCAGGAATTTCCTACAATATTACCCTCCCTTTAGCCCCAGCAGTCCTATATTCTTCACCTCCACATACTTGAGCCCCAGACTGGCCCTCCTATTTTCCTTGAGAAAAGCCTGGGTTCTATGCCACTGGCAAGGTAGGTGGTGGCCATCTTTGTCAGGGTTCTTCAGGGTAAGTTGATAGTAGTGTCTTCTATTGGTGCTCTTGGATAAGAGAAAAACCTTTTAAGGTATCTCAATTTTGCAAAGTTCATGTCACAGGTCCACTTAGCACAGTGACACTTCTTCCTGGTTGCTCTGGGAATTAGCTCTTTCATGTCCAACACCTTCTTCTGGTGCTTGTTTGCAAACTCTGCCTGTTCTCATTTTCCTTCTTCATGGGTTGGGCCTGCAGCCTGGGCGCTGCAGTTCTTCCTTAGACCCTAGTCCCTGCCCCAGCTTCTGGCTCTGTATGTCCTGGGGAACTTTGGGGCTGGCTAAACCAATAGGGTTGTGTATTTGGGAAGATAGTAGGAGAGAGCTGAGATAGGAGTAGACCTGGGAGTGGGCAGAGGTGGTACAAGTTGTATGTATGGAACAGCAAGGGGGGCCCCTCACATAAAATCTGCCCCAGGCCCCCTAAGTCCTCTGGGAACCCTGCAGGTAGGGAAAGCCAGGCTCAGCTTCTATTCTGCGTTCCAGTTTAGGGAATCCATGTCCCACCACTGTCATCTCCTTTCTCCTACACCCTAATGTTCTCTCCTTGGATTCCTTCTAACATCTGGATCCCTCAAGATCATCAGGCCAAATTCTCTCCTCTCAGGTAGCAACTGAAGACTACTTAACACCAAAGCCCTAAACACATCTCCCTGGGACTGACTGCAAAACACTTCCTTAGCAGCCCATTTTAGCTTCCAAATTTCCAGCTTTCCACAACCCCTATGTTCTTTCTCAGCAGGTGGTCCCTCAATCAATCAGTCTTTTAATCCCTGTCTCTCCTTCAAGTGCAGCCTACTATGTTAATTAACCTAATTTAACCTGGCCTCTGGGTGAAGACCCTGTCAGAGTCTCCACTATCATAAGATCTGCTATGGAGCTAGCAAGCAGGTTGCACAAGTCTTTACATTCCAGTTTGCCCTAGTCTGCTCAGGAAGGAGCTGTGCCTCCCTGAACTTCCAATGAGCAAGTACTAGAGACTTTGGTCCAGAATATAACATACTGCAGGCAGTGGAATATTTTATTATAGATCTGTCTATTAGAAGGGGTACAAAATTAAATGCAAAATTTTCTGCTAGCTGTGTATAGAAGGCTCCTCTTTCTAGCCTGCACACAGAGCCAAATACAGAATCATGCAAATCAGAGGACCAAACCAAACAGAATCCTTGCTGTCCTTGCAGAATGGAGAAATCCGCTGATATAATTGAGCCATATTATATTGTGTACTTCAGAAAGAAAAGGTTACCTCTGGAAGCATCTTATAAGCAGATCTGCTAAAGCACAGTAATTTTACTTATTAAAAACCTGTTAGTTTTTTTAATGAAAAATACCTGCTGTTCATGATTTTCCAGTTCCCCTAGCTATGTTTTTGTGTTTAAAAATTTTATATTTTTTAAATATTTAAAATTGATTTAAGTAGTTTGACATGAAAATTTAAAAATAGTTTTATTTACAGGATCATAAAAATGTATTTCAAACCATAAACCTATTCCTTTGTCCTATCTGATTTAAAAAAAAAAACTTTTTAAAGAGAATTATTTTTCTAAACGTACATCTAGTATACAATTAGACTATAGCATGCATTTAATGATTTCATTGAAACCAGATGTTTGTAATGAATCAGTTATGTATCTTAACTTTAATTACATTACCAGGTGCTATTAAAACATGCTTTTGAGTTTAAGGAATATGTTGATCCTTAATAATAATATTCTAAATGATGCTGGAAAAGACAGTATAACCTGTAGCCATGTGTCCTCCGCAGCAATCTCAGCAGGTCTGACAAAGGAAACAGTGTTTATGTGTTCAGTGCTTGAAATGGAAGAACAAATGTGTTTGCTGGGTTTTTTGGGGGGAAGTAGGGTAAAATCAGGTGCTGCAGACAGTCAAGTTGATACTTCAGGTGGCATTTTTCTCTTTGATTAAACCAAGAGGCCAGCGTGTTACAATCATTGAACCTAATTCTCTCCCTGCACTATATGATTTACTCTTGCTGACCTCAGTGTTGACTTTCATCTCTGTTTTCATTTATAATATAATACAAGAGTGGAATGCTGAAATATTGTAAGATTATTGCTATTTATTAAGAAAAACATCTTGGTTTTCGGGAATCGGGAGAGAACAATATTGACTGAGAAAAGAACAAACTTAGTGGCTGTGTTCAGACACGGGGTTATTTCGATACGGTTGTATCGAAACAACTTGTATCGAAATAACACCTTATTTCAAAATAACTATTCAGATTAACAGTTTGTTAATTCGAATTAAGGAAAACTCAAAGCGAAATAGCAGGTTCAGGCAACAGTTATTTCGAAGCAAGTCACCGTTGTTTCAAAACAACATGTTCGCATGGTGTTGTTTCAAAACAATCATTTTGAAACAACGTTATTTCGTCCCCCATGGGGTTTAACTTGTTTTGAAACAACGCCGTTGTTTCGAAACAACCGTACGTCGTGTGAACAGAGTATTTCTTATTTTGAAACAACTTCTGTTGTTTTGAAATAAGAGTGCTGTGTGAACACAGCCAGTGAGTTAGAACCTTCCAAAACATCCAACTTATAAAAACTGCAAGTAAAATGATATTACCACTTTAAGTAATAAAAATGAGTTAGTGAATCTTTAATCTCCAGTTTAATTTTAAAACGACCTCTATTTACAGAAGGGAAAATATTACACTATTACATAGCTTTGATGAGTACCCATGTTTGTTTGGCCCCACTGAGGGTTTTATTATTGTTCAGTTAAATTGGATTACGTGCTTTGTTTTTAGTCCCCTGACAGCGCGTAGGGCTGTGACGAGAGTTGAATCAGGGTAGGTTTGGCAGGAGGGAGACGGGTTATACTCTGGGAACTGAGGCAGGAGATGCAGCGTCTGTAACTGCAGCAGGAAACAGTTCTCTAATGTTCCTTGACCTTAGGTTATAAGAGGATGAGGGGGTGATTCAGTGTATCTGCAATAACAGATTTGGTGATCATTCCTCCCATGCACTAAGGACATAACTCTGTGCCTGTTACAGCTCCTGAAGTTGCTATTTCTTGCACTGTTTCACAATCTGCAAGGGCAAAGGGAAAAAGATAATGGGAAAGACTCATAATATTTCCTAGCTTCATTGAATTGCATTGTTGATGCAATGAAGTAAAAATCCTTTAACTAGCAGCGAGAGAGCATCAGCATGTCTGGCTTCCTACTTCCCTCAGAAACCAACATGCTAGTTTTATACAATTTTGTGGAAAGGATTTGGCCCTTCATAATTATGTCCTAGAAGTAGAATGCATTTATCTGTTATTGACGGGTAAAAACTTCTCCCAAAATATATTCTTCACCTTACGGCTCATGCAAGCAAATGGAAGATTCAGTAGGAACTATTTATATGAAAGTCTCCTCAAGCTCCTGTGATCTCAAGGCAAGTCCTTATCTCCCTCTGCTGCTGATGGGAAGATGATGCTTTTTCACAGTGTATCTTAAATACAGTGTGTTTCACATAATGAGGTCAACTGTCTTGCTAGCTGAGTTAATAAAGCTGCTCAGCTTCCTTTCCTCAGCTGAGATACAATGAAAAAGAATTCCAACATACCAGCTCTCCAGGATTTCTTCTCTGAGAAATCCACAGGCCTCAGCTAGAATCTATGTCAGAGTTTGCTTTGAAGCCCAGAGTTTCCCTGGGAGTGTTAGTTGGCTTCATCTCAGTACAGGTAGTCCTCACTTAGTGACCGGGTTCCATTCCTGAAACCCGGTTGATAAACAAATTGGTCGCTAAACGAGGAGCAGCCCTTACCGGTATTTCAGGCATAATGTACTTTACTGGTAGTGGGTTTTTCAACCATCTGTAGATAGTTTTAATGTCACCTTTGCATCATTTATAACATTTTTAATATACATTTTAAATGTTTTAAGCTCTAATGTACTGAACTTAGTTTGCATAGTGTACTGTAAATACAGGTAATCGTTTTTAATATTCTAAATAGTATTGTAAAGAAAAGGCCTAACATAAACTCCATTGTGATAACTTTGTTTTATTGGCATAACTCCTTACATACTGTATTACAGATCATAAAAATGCAATCAGCAAAAATTATAAAAATGATGTACCAAAGAAATATGAAAATAAACATTCAGATTACATTGACATTTTCACTCATCAAATCCTTCAAAGTGTGGTTCAGCAGCAGGGGGGTCATCAATGTCATCGTCGGAGAGATCAGCAGGGTTATCAGGAGCTGTAGAAGGCCCTGGTAAGGGAGATGATGGCAAGGAAATGGAAGGACTTGTAAGGGTAGGTGTAGGGGTCCTGTATGGAACTTTAGAGAAGTATCTCATTAGTGTGGTCTGCGTTGTAATTTTCTTTTTTTCTTCATAAATTTAACGATAGCATCGTAAAATTTCATTCATTTGTCGTTCCACTTTCGTGAACCATTCAACATTCGGGTCCATACTCTCTAGTTCTAACATCGCTGCATTCACTTTGGAGAAGACATCAGCTAACCCCTTTACAGTGAACTTCTTTTGTACTTCTTCCACTCTTTCCTCTTCTGCTGCTTCTTCTTCCTCCTCTTTCAAGTGCTGCTGCGCTTCCAACTCTATTAAATCTTCATTAGTTAGCTCTCCCTTGACATATTCCACTAATTCTTCAATATCTTCCACTTCAACATCTAAATTAAGCACATTAGCAAGTTCCACAATTTTTTTTATTTGTGACATCAATATGTTTGTCTCTCTCAAACCCTTCGAAATTATTTACAAAACATTTCAGGCATTTTTTCCATATGCCTTGCATGCACTTTTCTGTCACTCCCACCCAAGCTGATTCAATGTTCTTTATGCAGTGTAAAATATTATATGATTTCCAAAAATCACGCAGGGTTACTTCACCATTTTCTGTTGCTGCTACCGCTTTGGAAAACGTTGAGTGCAAATATAGTGCTTTAAACGTAGAAATAGCCCCCTGGTCCGTTGGTTGTAACGCAGCAGTTGTGTTTTTAGGCAGATACACGACCTTTACATCAGGGTGTAGATCATCAAGATGCTGGGGGTGGCCTGGGGCGTTATCAAGTAGGAGGATAATTTTAAAGGGAACATTGTTTTCCAGACAGTAATGCTTGACCGAGGGTATGAAGCAGTTCATGAACCAGTCCTCAAATAAAGATTGCGTCATCCATGCTTTGTTATTTGAACGATAGTAAATGGGCAGCGTGTGCTTACTAACCTGCTTCAGTGCACGTGGGTTTGCAGAACAATAGATGAGAAAAGGTTTTAACTGAAATCCAGCGACATTTCCTCCCAACAACAATGTGGCCCTGTCCTTAAAAGCCTTGAAACCGGGCATTGCTTTAGCCTCTTTGTGTATGTAGGATCTTTCGGGTATTTTTTCCAAAATAGTCCGGTTTCGTCTGCATTAAAAATCTGTTCCGGACAATACCCGCCTTTCTCGATCATTTCGTCAAATTCATCCACAAATCTTTCTGATGCTTCTATGTCCACGCTTGCCGCCTCACCACTGATGCTTCGATTATGAAGGCTGAATCTCCGACGAAAACGTTGAAACCATCCATGATTTGCCGTAAATATTTCCGTTGACTCTTCATTTTCGCGCGCTTTCAACGTTTCAAAGATCCTGCGTGCCTTTGCTTGAATTATTAAAAGGCTCATTGGCATTCTTTTTTGTATCTGGTCATCAAACCATATCGCCAGTAATTTTTCCATTTCGTGAATGAGGCCTTTCTGCTGCCTAGTTATTATGGCTTTATATCCTTTTGATGATTTCACTGCTTCTTTCACTTGATCTTTATCCTTCAAGATCGTTGATACAGTTGAATGCGCCAGCTCCAAGTCACGTGCTATCGCTTTAACTTTCTTACCAGCTTCGTATTCGTTTATTATCTTCATTTTTGTGTCAAGATCGATAGCCTTCCTTTGTTTCTTGGCGCTTTCTCCGGGTGAAGTCATGCTCTTCCTTTTCGCTGACATCTTGTACTTTGGGGTGCACAATAAAGTAAAAATACATAGACGAAAAATGCTAGTTCTGACTGCAGGAATGAGATGAATCTGAGAGAGTGGATGCAAGTTCTCGGACATTGCCATAATACCAACTCGTCAGAGAGCTGGTCATAACTCCGAGGGGTCACTAAACGAGTAGGTCACTAAGTGAGGACTAGCTGTATTCCTTGAACTTTTAGTATGGATGACAGCCATTTGTCCAATGTAGAAAACCCAGCATGATTAGTCTGTCTTAAACAGTTTTCATTTCAAACCCTGGAGGGCTTATATCACTTGTCAAAAAGAATTACATTTCTTTGCTTTAAAATCTATCTTTCAAATATTTTAAAGTTGATATGTATTTTTACTCATGTTTTGCTTTATATGCATGACACCACTGTGATTAACATGGTATTAATAAGTTGAAACAACTTCATATTTTAGAGATTGAGTTAATGGTGGAAAGGCTATGGGGTAATGAAAACGGCTTAGAAGTTTACACTTACATTTACAGAAGTTTACATTTACATTAAAAGAAGTAAATGGAAGAAATAGGCTTGGAATCTGTGCTGTTAGCTACTGCGCTGCCAGTAAACACTGGCAGTTGTTTTTCTTTCCAGTATGTGAAATTTAGAACAGCTTACTGCCTTGGAAGCTGTTGTTCAGATTTGACTTCATAAAATATCTCCAGATGAACTTGTTTATAATAACAGCTAACGATGCTGACGAGACCAGTGTTTTAGTTTGCTGTTAAAAATATTGTATTATCATTATGTAATGACTGGTAATGACACTTATTTTTCAGGGAACTGATATATTAATACGTCTAATGGTGGATTATAGTTTACTATACAGACACAAAAGTGCTCTACTTTTCTAAAAAGATTAAGCATTTTGTAAATGTGCCATTTCCTCTGTTAATAGTTGAAAATGAACAATAAAGAATCTTAGTTTCACAATTCCTTCAGCCTCAAAAATAGGGGGGCACATTTGTAGAGAATGCCAGCTATTTATTAACGAGATCAGACATAGATTATAGATCAGGCTGTAAAACTAGAGTGCATTTTGTTCTTTAAAACTGTTAAACTTTTGAATGTTCTCAATAAATCAGTCCATATATAACTCTAAAATGAGACGTTCATTTTACCAGATACACAGTGTACATGCACCCTGTTAGAAATAAGCCATTTTTAAATTGTATATCAAGAAATAAAGATTTAAAACTAACAAATATTTTCCTGGTAACAGCTGAACAATTGGTTTTATTAAAAAAGCCCACTTATCTGTCATCTTGAGCAAAATACAAGGGAAAAAATGAGGCAACACAGTAGCCTAATATTACAGTGTCAATGGAGTTAATTGTTCATTGTTCTCTGTGTTAACTGGTTTGGGGAGCTGTATTTTTATTATAGATGATAGTGATGAGCTTAGTCATATTATGCTGCCAAGTTCCAAAGGGGTAGCCCTGTTAGTCTAGTTGAGGAAGGAAAGGAAATAAATCTGTTAGTCTTTAAGTGCTGCAGGACGCCTTGCTTTATTTGTTTGTGTTGCAAGTGTCACCAAATGCAAGGCTTTTAAATTCCTTCTACCTTCATTTACAGGCTTGTTCCGGCTGTGGAAAGTGTGACTGCAGTGGAGTAAAAGGGCAAAAAGTGAGTATCTCTACTACATCTGTATAATTACCTCACTTATTTTGGCAACACCATAGATATGGCAACACCACAGATAAATGACATGCTGTTAGAGATGCATCCACAGGTGATGGCTTAGAATGTAGGTCTACAGCTATCCTTCCCTTCTTGGATTCAAACTGTGGTAGTAGCAGGCTCTATGACACAGAGTTTGGATCTGTTCATACTCATTAAACACATATTTCCATGAGCATAGCCTAATTGTAGGGAATCAGATTCTTATAAAACATACAAGTGAACAGCTGCAGAAACCTTTTCTCCTTATAATTTTTAGGTCAAATATTAGAGCTGAGTGAAAATGCAGTTTGCATCCCATGGAAAAGTCCAATATTTCAGTATTTGTATTCATCCTAAATCTGGGCAAAAAATTAAATACTGTGGAATACTACAAAAATACATCAAGGCCTGCTGCTTTTGCTGTTAACAGTGGCAAACCTTAGACTATAACCTTCAGTTATAGCTGGGCTGAACCAGTTTTGCAAAAATCAGGTTCCACTCAGCCTTCAGCTGCATTTCTTTAAAAGTGTTACCTATCTGTTTAGGGCCAAATCTTCAGCCTGGATAGATGAACTAGGTTTTGGGAAGTTGTGTAGAGGAAAGGGGGGAAGAATCAGTCCTCCCCTAAAGAGTGAATAGTCCATCTAGGGAGACTACTCAACGCAATAGGGGAAGCAGTTTTCTTTGGCACCTCCAATGTAGCCCCACTGTAAAAAGAGGACTGGAGGATCTGTGTGATCCTGTGGACCCATCTTTGCCTTGCCTCTACCCACACCCATACTGCCAGATAGTGACACCTACAGAGCTGGTCTCCATGCTGCGCAGAAGTCTGAAAACTTTGGAAATCCTCTTCATATTTATCCCCTAAATAAACACAGTGGAACCACACTAGTTCTGCTGCTTGGGATCTTTACTCACTTCCACAGCTACTGTTTTGTTTGCCCTTTAATTCCTTAATTCATAGCATCTGGAGATCTATTTTTCACCATAGTGTGGGAAGAATTTTCAGGCTCCTTTTATTTTGTAATCAACACTTTGTCTGCCATGTAATTAAATTTGTGATCTCACCATACAAATATAGGGGGGAAAATGTTTGTGATAAAGACCTGTGAAATAGCTTGAAGTTACTTAATGACGCCTGCAACATGAGAATACTGATTATCATAACACATTTTCATCTCTCATTTGATAAAATCTGTATCATACTGGACATTGGAATGGCCATATTTAGAAAATATTCAAATACAACAGAGAAAATTCGCTTATGGGACCACCTCCAATGTAAATTGCATCCCTGTGCCAAAATCCTTTAAGCTGACTCATACTTTATCATGGATAAATAATTGACAAAGCCTTGGTTTTGTTTTATTTTTTTTCCGGATTTTAGAAGATGAATTTCACTGGAACAGATGGCTCTTAGCATATAAAATCTTGGCTATTAAATTGAATATGGCATATTATACTAAACACTTGGCTTTACGTTGAATTAATGCAAGTATTGAGTGTTTGCGAAACATTAGATGTAGTCATTTTAGAGCAACTTTATTTAGTGTTGTATTCAAAATAAAATAGCTGATTCCTTGACATTAGGTTGGCTTTTAACCCTTCAGAAGTGTTCTTTTCCTCTAATTTGGCATTGTACACAGTAACTTATTGTTCTTTCTTACTTCACAATAGTGTGGAAACTCCCTCTATTTAAACTGATTAGAATTTTGAATGCTTATTTAACTTTTACTTGGTTACTTAGAAACAGTCAGAAGCTATATATTCATTTTCATGCTTACCTGGTTATTAAGGCTCCTTTGAGAGAGCTGGAGAGAAAAAAAATAGCCAGACATTACTAATGGTTAGAAAATACCATATTTACCCTATATAGTAGTTAAATTGGTTAAGTGTTCATAAGATGAGTATGATCATTCAGATTTATGAAATCTCCCAGGAATGTTCATTCTATCAACGGAAACCATTCACAAACAATTGCTGTAATTTTATGTCATATTGGAAACATGGATTCATGAATTAAATCGTGTTTGCTTCAAGTAACTCCATTATTTTACTGTAACCACTGTAGAATAAAAAGTAATGTCTTCCAGTTGCTGTCAGTTATAATTAATTGTTATTCTTTAGAAACATTGTTATTTCATGACAGGGTTACTGATTATTAAATAATTTGCAATTTAAAGCTTAATCTGGAATACTGAAATAAACTAAAAATAGTGTAACCGCTGCATACTTTTTATAAGTAAACAAATCTGTGTAAATAATGCAAAACCATTTTATCACTATGTTTTCATTCCTTTAATTCTGAAAATTTATATGTATAATAATAGGCATAATAAATACATGTATTAAATAGGCTTACTAGAAAATGAGAGTCTTTCTTGGCTTTGGGCCTGTGTTTTTAACTAGTAAGAGACAAAGCATCAATATTTGCAAAATAAAAATGCGAAAAAAAATACTACAATTCTAGTAAGGCACTTGTCCCTTATATTATTCAAGTAAAGTTATTCAAGGAAGGCTGGCAGTTCTTAAGAGATGTAATACTAGGGGCTCAACATCAAGTCATTCTGATACATAGGAAAGATAAGAGGAGCCACAGGAGGCCACTGTGGCTGCATGAGGTTTTTAGCTATCTAAACACCAAAGGAATACATACAGGGAATTGCAGGAGAGGCATGTCTTCAAGGAAGTAGTTATTGGAATTCATGCGAGCATATAGGCACAAAATCAGGAAAGCCAACACAAAGAATGAGTTACAGCTGGCAAGAACACCATGGTGAAGAATGAGTTACTGCTGGCAAAAAAATGGTAATGAGAACAGGAAGAGGTTCTTCAAATATGTCAGACAAAAAAGAAAGATCAAGTACAGTGTGAGTCCACTGCTCTGTGGAAGTGAGCTGGTAATAGACAATAATAGGAAGGCAGAGTTACTCAGTCCTAATATTGCTTCAGTCTTCTCACACAAATATGTGACTGGGCAACTAGCAAAGTTTCCATAGACAATAAAGGAGAAGAGATACAGATCAGGATAAATAAAGAATGTCAGAGATCCTCTATCCAATCTGAATGAATTCAGTCAGTGGGGTTGTTCACCCAAGGGTACTGAAGGAATTATCTGAAAAAATCTCAGAGCCAGTGGAAATAATATTTATGAACTCATGGATGACAAGGAGAGGTTCTGGAAGACAGCTGGATGCCGTATCCGCTACCTGGCCAGAAGACACAATCTTCCGGTCAGTAGGGAATTGCCCTGCCCCAGGCTGAGGCTCCAGCCTGGACCCTGTTCTCACTGAGCATGCTCAATGACAGCAGGCTCAGGTGGGAGATTTAAAATCTCCCAGGCTGAAACAGCTCCCTGCCCTCCTGGAAAGCGCCGGAACAGCATTCCAGGGCCTGTTATTTTAAGGGGGTCCAGCATTCAGAGGCCCTTAAAAATAGAAAAGGGAACCATGGGCCCCAGAATGCAGCATTCTAGCTCCATTTTCTATTTTTAGGGGCCCTGTAACGCTGGTCCCCTAAAAGAAGCTGGCCCTGGAGCATTGTTCCACTGCGTTCCGGCTTACTTTAATCCCTGGATGAGTGACAAAGATGATCAAAGGGATGAATGCAAGTCATATGAGCAAAGGCTGAAAGAACTTGGTTATGTTTAGTTTGGAAAAGAGGAGATTAAGGGGGGATACTTGAAAGACTGCCATAAAAAGCAGAAAAGTTGCTCTCTTTTGCTACAGATGGCAGGAGAAGAGATGAAAGGTTCAGATGACAGCACAGCAGATTTAGATTAAATCTCAGGAAAAACTTTTTAACTGTAAGAACAGCAGGATAATGGAGCAATGCTTAAGAAGGTTGTGGAAGTTTTTTCACTGGAAGTTTACAAGGAAGCTGAATCCACCCCAAATCAAACACCCAGAGACTGTACACCAGCCGGATAGAAGGTGGGCGGTGTTTGGTGAGTGTCAAAGCCACTATCCTGGATGAAACCCAGAGCATCCAGGAGTACATCAGTAAGATGGCACCCAAAGATGAGCTGCTGAGAGAATGCCTGAGGCAGCAGCAGACATGGGAGGAAGACCAAGCAGAAGAAGAAGTGCCATGGCAAGACAAGACCCTGCATGGGCTGTACCATTGACAGATAGCTGAGGTGGCTGACATTGGGAAATCCTACCAGTGGCTGGAAAAGGCTGGACTAAAAGACAGCACTGAGGCACTGATCATAGCAGCACAAGAACAGGCACTGAGCACCAGATCCATTGAAGCGGGGGTCTACCACACTAGACAGGACCCAAGGTGCAGACTGTACAGAGAGGCCTCAGAGACAGTCCAACACATAGTGGCAGGATGTAAGATGCAGGCAGGAACAGCATACACTGAATGGCACAACCAAGTAGCTGGCATTGTGTACAGGAACATCTGCACAGTGTATGGGCTAGACCCTCCCAAGACCAGATGGGAGATCCCACAGATGGTCGTGGAGAATAACAGGGCTAAGATTCTGTGGGACTTCCAGATCCAGACGGACAGGCAGGTACTGGCCAATCAACCAGACATCGTGGTAATAGACAAGGACCAGAAGACAGCGGTGGTGATAGATGTAGCAGTGCCAAGTGACAGCAACATCAGGAAGGAGGAGTATGAGAAGCTGGAGAAGTACCAGGGCCTGAAAGAGGAACTAGAGCGGATGTGGAAAGTAAAGGCCAAAGTGTTCCCAGTGGTGGTAGGGACAAGCGGGGCTGTGACTCCTAAGCTGTGAGAGTGGCTCCAACAGATCCCAGGAACAACATCAGAGCTCTCTGTCCAGAAGAGTGCAGTGCTAGGAACAGCTAAGATACTGCGCAGAACCCTCAAACTGCCAGGCCTCTGGTAGAGGACCCAAGGTTGAGGAAGACACATACCACCCCTAGGGGTGAGAGGGGAATTTTTTTTA
>ML682082.1:884116-910441 GCA_007922195.1 Podocnemis expansa | reverse complement strand
ACACACACACACACACACACACACACACACACACACACACACACACACACAATGTCAAAAATGCTGATTCCTGAAAATCTAACCTTTATATGAAGCAGAGTTAGGTTCAAGAATTTTCCGACTCAAAAAAAAAAAATCAAGAAAAACGTTTCTAAAATCCAAGATTTAGACATTTCAAAATGAAAAGTTCAGGTTCTCTGGCTGAAAATGATTTGGTTTGAAGTTTAAAGTATGTAAGCTAAAACGGGTTGAAAAGGGAAAAAAAGTCAGATGGAAGGTTTCAAAATTATCAGAATAATTGACACAAAACAACATTTGAGTTTTTGATTCATGATGATACTTGAGAGTTTGACTTTGCTCTGTTTTTGAGACAGGGATCAATCTGAAACTTGAAAATAGTTGTGCAATCAGTTTCCTGTCCAGTTTTAATCGTTAGTGATGGGGGCATTGCACAGGATTATGGTCTGTTTATCAAAGGTGCAAAGCAGCTACTGTGTCTAGAGACATCAATTTATCTCCAGCTGGTCAGTGTTTTGAGCAATCAGGCCACATTAACCATTTGTTTGGTGTTCATGGCACTTCCATTGTAGTGGCAATGTGTTTACATTCATTTGTCCATTTTTTGGCTGTTACTTAGAAACAGAATCTGTTTCTTAATTCAGATAAAAGTTAAGAAGACATCCTACTCAGTGAATACATGATAGGAACAAAGGTAACATTCTCATAATCAACCTGATAAAAGACTGGAAATGCTATTTGAAGGAACAGTCCACAACTGGAAATTTTCAGTAGTTTGCCCACTTTGCAGGGCAAATGTATAATTGGTGTTTTGAGTTTTTGTATCTTGCCTTTTGAGCTGGTTACTGGAACCATTCCCACTCTCCACTTCCTCAACCTTAGGTGAGACTAAATGCCTCTGGGAAAATCTTTTAACATAATAATGTATATTCTTACACTTAATATGGTGCTCTTGGCTGTCTTTGGTTCAACGTGATATCCAATTTAATTTAAATGTTGATGTTCTTATGGAAAGACCCCATATACAACAACATCCAAGCATCCCTGTATCATGGAATGTACTTGTTTGGTATTCAGTTTCCAGTGCCTAATTTCAATGCCTTTCACATAGTACTGTTCCACTTGCATTAGACAGTCACTTTAAACAGCTGCTGCCAGATACTTGCAAGACTTTGCTTGTACAAAAATTTGCATAATATTCTCAGACTTCTCACCATGAAGTACCACATGCCACATAGCCATATGGAGTTTGATTTTACACTTGTGCATTGGTTTCTGTGTACATCTTCATTGCCATTTCTTGCTAGGCTTATTAGACTTAATTCTGCTCTCATACTACTGTAAATTATGTGTAATTCTGTTGAAGTGAAATGTAAAATCAATGTGAGATCAGAACAAGATAATAACATCTCAGCTGTTCTTGACACCTCCTTTATTAGTGGGAACAAAGATCTTATTCTATGCTAGGAGATATCAAAGACTTTAAAATGCTGCAAATGGAGATAGAACCAGGGTGATTGTATCTATGTGTACTCTACTGTATCTATTTTAAAGCCCTGTGAAGAACTTTTTTTTTTAATCCTACTCTCAGACTCCCCTACAGTGACCCCTCACACTCCTACCCACTCTTGCTTGTTTCATGCATTTTCATCCAGTTCCCATCTGCAAAAATGTGTAATTCCACAAATCCTGCCAGAGAGACAGATTATGCCATGGTACTAAAAAGCCCCCAAACCAATCCCCCCAAAAGAAAATTGAAAAGAGCCCACAGTTGATTAATTATAAACAGAGATTAGATACAATTTTTACCATTAAAAGAATAAAACAAATCTTTCTTAAACCAAGTTAACTCCCACTAACTCCTCCTGTTACTATAGCTATGAAATATCTTTCTATCCCTACTTGAATTTAAATATTAAAACTTTTATTTTTGAAAACAAAATATTTTGCCTGGTGTTCAGTCTTTTATTTCCCACCCCCCCTCCAATCCCACTCACAAAGCACACTTTCCCTGCTCTTGCTATTATCGCACCAGATCCTGTGGAACCTGTGGGATCCCAGTCCCACCTCACAGCTCTAATCTGTATGTTTAACTCATGTTTCTCCTGTGTGCAGTTGCTTTTATATCTTGGCATGTGCAGAAACCTTTCCGAACCAATTCTATTTTTATGTGCCCCTTATTTGCTTGTACTTTTATGCTGATATTCTATTGCCATGTAGACAATGTTGGATGGATGATAGAGGGCTGTGCTAGAAGGGGAAATATGTGAGAAACACTAATTAGCCACATCTTTTAGTTTATCCATCAGGCGCCTTTAAATAGTTTTCATCAGATTTACAATGTTTGCTGGGGATCTCATGTAAATCGGACCAAGCTAGGCATTATCACTGATGCTCATATAAGATGGCAGATTCACATATAAAGAGCTGAAGGTTTTTGCTTCAGTTAATCACACAATATTTTCTCCACAGTATTATGCACAAGAGATAATCCTGGAGCAACCATTTTTAAGAAACTGAAGCAATATTTTAATCTCTTGGAGTTAAATTTCTATTGTTTTTTGGCCATAGAAATCAGAAAAGTAAAGGAAAAAAATAGAAAAGAAGGTAATGGCACTGTAGGCAGGCACTGTGGCCTGCCTGAGAGCCAGAGCTTGAGGAATGCCCCCAACGCCCACTCTGGCCAGACCAGGGAAGTACAAGGCCTCAGCCCTGGAAGCGGAGGGGCGTGGCCAGGCCAGGAAGGGGTGGTATAAGAGCTCAGGCTGGGAGCTCAGTTGGGGTTGAGCTCCTGAGGGGGAAGGACATATCAGCATGGGGGGAGCAGGCCAGACCAGGCCTGGACCAGATCCGCCAGCTAGCCCCTGCCTCCAGGGGCACCCAGTGCTATGGCCTGCCAAGCCTCCCTGGACCAGGTGACTGGGAAGGGAACCCGGAGGCAGCTGACTGGGGTGGGTGCTCAAAGGCCCGCCAGCCCCCGCCGCAACCTCCCCGCTCGGAGGCAGCCTGGGGACGCGGGGAAGCGGAAGGCCCGACCCACTACCAGACCTGTGACCTAGAGGAGCTGCCCTCTGTGGAAGGAGAGCTGCCAGCCACCTCAGGCCCCTGCGCTTTAAAGGAGCTACCCTCCGCCGAGGAGGAGACTCCGGTCCCGTATGGACCCCAGAACTTAGAGAAGTTGCCCCTTGTGGAGGAGCCTGCAGGGTATCCCGACCTGCTGCCCATGCATACTGAGGGGTTTGCTGGGGTCCCGCAAGCCTTCTACGAGGGAGACCCTGAGGATGGCTACCCTATTTGGAGATAGGTACTCAGGGTGGGAGGACGGGCTGGAGGCGGAGGAAGTAGCCCAGGGAGGGCAGAATGGTGAGCCAGGTTCCCGGGGCAGCGTGTTTCGGAGGCCACCCCACTGACGCTGTGGTGGACCACTGTGCCCCTATATAGGGCCCTGGGCTGAGACGCAGTGGAGCGGGTGGGCCTGCGTCTCCCTCCCCAACCCTTTCGCCCTCTTTTTCCTGGCAAAAGAAACGTTGAACCATCCCTGACCACCCAAGCAGTCGCCTTAGACTGGGTACTTGCCCGCCCCGCCTGGGGGCCAGGGCCTTAGACTGGGTACTTGCCCACCCCGCCTGGGGGCTGGGGCCTTAGGCTGGGTACTTGCCTGCCCCTCCTGGGGGCCGGGGCTCTAGACTGTATGCTTGCCCGCCCTGCCAAGGGGGCCGGGGCCCTAGACTGGGAGTGGGCTCGATCAGCTAAAGAACCATACCAGAGACATTTTTTCGGCTGCTGGGAGGGGTGCCCTACTGGCTAACTCCCCTGCACCGCGTGCAGGTGGCACCCTCCTGACTGGCCGGCGGCACTGAACGCCTACATGTGGTGGAGAGTGCGGGCATCTCCCCCCGACACAAAGGAGGGGCCCCCAAGAAATAAGATAGTATCCCACTTGGGGAAGGTAGAAAAAGGGATTGATCACAATGGATCTCGATCGGTTTGCGAAATGGTGGGTCGAGCAGCAGCAGCAACAGCAGACGGAGCAGCTGCAACAACAACAGTGCCTCCTGCAGGCCCTCAGGGAACACCAGCAAAAGATGATCCAGGAGCTAGGGGCCAAGCAGCGGGAACTTCAGCAGCAGAATCTGCAAAGGCTGGAGCCCGTATTGGCGGGAGCAGCGAACCCCGCAGCTGGGGTTTGTCGGGTCGCTGTTCCTACCCCGCTACTGCTCTGGCTGACCAAGCTGGGCCCTGAAGATGACCCCGAGGCATTTTTAAAAACATTTGAGTGGGTGGCCTCAGCCTCAGGATGGCCCCAGGATCAGTGGGCCACCCTGCTGGCGCACTATCTAACGGGAGCATCCCAGGTGGCGTATCGCTGTCTTTCAGATAAAGATGCCCAGGACTACCAGGCTGTGAGGGGAGCCATTTTGGAGGTCTTGGACATTACCCCAGAAACGTACCGGCGCTGGTTCCGAGGACAAGTCTACCAATTGGGGACCCGACCTAGGGCGTTGGTCCAAGAACTTAAAGAGGCCTGTTGCCGCTGGATTCAGCCAGACCAACACTCAAAAGAGGAGGTAATTGACATAATCATAATGGAGCAATTTCTCCATATCTTGCTCAGTCAGGGATGGACCTGGGTCCTGAGACATCGGCCCTGAAAGTTAAGCGAGACAGTGACTGGTTCAAGGACTTTCTAGCTGCTGAGAACCCGGGGCCGTTGCTGGGTCCCACCCCTGCAGGGACATGTCTGAAAGGGCCGTCTTCAGCCATCACTACCTGGGGTACCCGACCCGGACAGGCCCGGACACGAACACATGGTCGCCCACCGGCGGGGGGACTTGGAGGGGCTCAGGGGACCCGAGAGGCCCTGGCCATGGACCATGAGAACCAGGCCCGAGACCACCACCGGTCAGCCCAGGGGACTTTCAGTGGCACCAGACTATGCTTTAAGTGTGGACAGCGGGGTCATCTACAACGGCAGTGCCCCGTGAGGGATTGTGCCTTTGGGTTGGTGTATGTGGGGCAAGGACGGGCCCGGGGGCCGGCCTCCCCAAAAGCCACCATCCAGGTTGAGATAACAGGAAGATCCTGGGAACCCTCGTGGACTCCGGGTGTGGGCAGACCCTAATGGAGCGCGAACTGGTTCCTGAGGAAGGGTGTGTCTTGGGAAAAGTGGACCTGCAGTGTATCCATGGAGACCTACGAACCTACCCCACCCTCCCAGTCACCCTGACGATCGGGCCGATGACCCAAACCATCCCAGTGGGACTTTCAACCCACATACCATACCCAGTGATTCTAGGCTGGGATTGGCCAGACTTTATTGGGGTGCTGCCGAGGATAGGACAGGCAACCAACCCAGACAAGAACCCACAGGGGTCATGGGGATTCGACCCCCAAGACCGTAGGAGGGACCCGCCCACCCAGAAGGAACCAGGACTGGAGGAGGTGGAGTACCTGGAACCAGAAGAGGAGCCACACCCTAATCAAGACACCCAAAGGGAGGAGGCATCACCCCAAGAGGAGGCTTACCCAGAGTGGGGGGGACCCGGGAGCCTACTTTTGTCAAGACCAGCGGGAGGACCCCACTCTACGTAACGCTTATGACCAGTTAGCGGTGATAGATGGTGGTGTGACTGACTAACAATGAGCAAGTCAATGGCCTCGATTTGAGCTGCAACGAGACCAGTTGTATCGGGTCGAGAAGGACACCCGAACTGGGGAGCTGTGAGCTCAACTAGTAGTATCCCAACCTCACCGTAAGTTGGTATTGCAACTAGCCCATGACATTCCCTCAGCTGGCCACCTGGGCACCGATAAGACCCTGGCCTGAATTCTCACCTGCTTTTATTGGCCAGGAGTACCTCGGGAGGCCCGAGATTACTGTGCCTCCTAACCGGGATGTCAGAAAGCTGCTGCCGGGACTCCTAAAGCTCCCCTGGTTCCCTTCCTGGTGGTCGAAACCCCTTTTGAAAGGGTAGCAGCAGACTTAATTGGGCCCTTGGAGCGGAGCATTGGAGGGTACCGCTTTATCCTAGTACTGGTGGACCATTCCAATAAAGAGAAAGTACAGCAAATGTGGAAGGTGCCCAGAGTGGCTTAACAGAGAGCTCTGCACTGAGCTGAAGTATAAAAAGGAAGCTTACAGGAAGTGGATGCTAGGACAGATGACTAAGGAGGCATATAAAGACATTGCTCGGGACTGCAGGGATAAAATCAGAAAGGACAAATGGAGTTGTGGCTAGCAAGGGATGTGAAGGATAACAGGAAGGGGTTCTACAAGTATATCAATAACAAGAAGAGGATCAGGGATGGTGTAGGTCCCTTACTGAAAGGGGCAGGTATCCTTGTGCCAGAGGATGAGGAAAAAGCTGAAGTGCTCAATGCTTTTTTTACTTCAGTTTTGACAAGCAGGGTCAGCTCCCAGCCCACTACACTAAGTACAGCAGATTGGAGAGAAGAAGAGAGGCCCTTGGTGACAGAAGGTCAGGTTAGGGACTACTTAAAGAAGCTAGATGTGCACAAGTCCATGGGGCTGGATGAACTGCATCCGAGGGTGCTGAGGGAGCTGGCTGATGAGATAGCAGTACTGTTGGCCATTATCTTTGAAAACTCATGGCGAACAGGGGAGGTTTCAGAGGACTGGAAAAAAGCAAATATAGTGCCGATCTTCAAGAAAGGGAAAAAGGAGGATCCAGGGAATGACAGACCTGTCAGCCTCACCTCAATCCCTGGAAGAATCATGGAGCAGCTTCTCAAAGACTCCATCCTGAAACACTTGGAAAATAGAGTGATCAGGAACAGTCAGCATGGATTCACCAAGGGTAAATCATGAGTGACCAACCTCATCACCTTCTATGATGAAGTGACTGGATTTTGGGATGCGGGAAGAGCCGTTGATGTGATATACCTCGACTTTAGCAAGGCTTTTGATACAGTTTCCCACAGCATTCTCATTGGCAAATTAAGCAAGTATGGGTTGGATGCATGGACTGTAAGGTGGATAGAAGACTGGTTAGATCAACGGTTTCAGCGTGTAGGAATCAATGGCTCCATGTCTAGTTGGCAACCAGTAACAAGTGGTGTGCCCCAGGGGTCGGTCCTGGGGCCAGTTCTGTTCAATGTTTTCATTAATGATCTGGATGATGGGATAGATTGCACACTTAATAAGTTTGTGTATGATACCAAACTGGGGGGAACGGTAGACACCCTGGAGGGCAGGGACAGGAGTCAGGGAGACCTAGACAAATTGGAGCAGTGGGCCAATAGAAATCTCATGAAGTTCACCAGGACAAGTGCAAAATGCTGCACGTGGGATGAAAAAAACCCATGTACTGCTACAGGCTGGGGAGTGATCAGCTAAATAGCGGCACTGGAGAAAATGACCTGGGAGTCATGGTGGATGGGAAGCTGGATATGAGTCAGCAGTGTGCGCTTGCTGCCAAAAAGGCCAATGGTATACTGGGCTGCATCAGAAGAAGTGTTGGCAGCAGATCGAGGGATGTGATCATTCCCCTCTATTCTGCACTGGTGAGGCCACATCTGGAATACTGTGTCCAGTTTTGGGCTCCCCACTACAAAAAGGACATGCACAAATTAGAGAGAGTCCAGCAGAGGGCAACAAAAATGATCAAAGGGCTGGAGCACAAGCCCCATGAAGAAAGACTGAAGGAACTAGGCTTATTTAGCCTGCAGAAGAGAAGACTGAGGGGGGATTTGATAGCAACCTTGAACCACCTGAAGGGTTGCCCCAAGGAGGATGGAGCTTGACTGTTCTCAGTAGTAACAGAGGACAGAACAAGGAGCAATGGTTTCAAGTTACAGCTGGGGAGGTCCAGAATGGATATTAGGAAAAACTTTCTTACTAGGTGAGTGGTGAAGCATTGGAATAAGTTACCTAGGGAGGTGGTGGAATCTCCGTCTTTGGAGTTGTTCTAGGCCCAGCTGGACAAAACCCTGGCTGGGATAATCTAGTGGGAATGGTCCTGCTTTTTTGGCAGTGGGTTGGACTAGATGACCTCGTGGGGTCCCTTCCAACCCTATGATTCTATGACTATACCACCCACTTCCCTGAGGCCATACCTTTTAAGAACACCGCCACATGGGCTATAGCTGCCGAATTGGTGAAGGTATTCGCTAGAGTGGGATTGCCATGAGAACTACTCACAGATCAGGGGCCAAACTTCACCTCCCAGCTGTTTAAGGAAGTCTGTGCCATCCTGGGCATCCGAAAACTCCAGACATCCGTCTATCATCCCCACGGATGGATTGGTAGAGAGATTCAACTGGACTTTAAAAAGCATGCTGAGAAGAATTTTCCCCAGAGGAACTCTGGAGATGGGACCAATTAATTCGGCCATTGCTCATGGCCATCAGAGAAGTACCTCAAACCTCGACCCAAGTCTCCCCTTTTGAATTGCTCTATGGCAGACAGCCATGAGGGGTTCTGGAACTGATGAAAGAAAACTGGGAGCACACGCCCTCCCCGTCCCAAGGACTATTACACTATGTACAAGGCCTGCAGGAGCGGCTACGCCCAGTGGGCACGTTAGCCCAGGAAAACCTGAGGACAGCGCAAGAAGCCCAGGCAAGGGGGTATAAAGGGGAGCCTGGACACGCTCCTTTGAGTCAGGGGATCGAGTCCTGGTATCACTTCCCTCCTCATAATCAAAGCTCTTGGCGCGGTGTTAGGGCCCATATGAAATAATAAGACAGAGAGGGCCCGTAAATTTTGATGTTAGGCAACCGGACCGCTGGAAAAAGAAGCAAATCTATCATATCAACCTCTTAAAACCATGGCGGGAAAGGGAGAGGCTGATGATCACCCCATAACCACCAGATCCGGAACTGGGCCCACAGGTGCCCATGGGCAATCTGGGAAAGCCCCAGTTAAGTCCAGTGCTCACGAATGTGCAACGAGAACAAGCCCATCGTTTATTGGCCACCTGTGCGGGGGTCTTTACGAACACTCCTAGAAGGACGACCCTGGTCTATCACCAAATCCAGACTTCCCCATGTGATATTGTTCGTGTTGGTGCCAGATCACCACCTTGGCGCCTTCAAGCGGCGGTGGAGCAAGAAGTCCAGGCCATGCTGGAATTGGGGTTAATTAAGCCCTCAAATAGCGACTGGCACAGCCCCATTGTGCTGGTTCCAAAACCAGATGGGTCTCGAAGGTTCTGCATTGAATTCAGGCGAATAAATGCTATCTCCAAATTTGACGCCTACCCTATGCCCCGTGTGGATGAATTGTTGGACCGGTTAGGGGAGGCCCAGTATTTTACCACCTTTGACCTGACCAACGGCTATTGGCAAATCCCCCTACATCCACAATCCAAAGAAAAAATGGCCTTTGCCACCTGTAGTGGGCTATATCATTTTGTGCGGATGCCTTTCGGACTCCATGGCGTCCCCGCCAACTTTCAGCGCCTAATGGACCATCTGCTAAGACCCCACATCAACTACGCGGCCGCATATATAGACGATGTAGTAATATACAGCCAGGATTGGAACGCCCACCTGGCTCACGTGACAGCAGTTCTATGGACATTGGAAGAAGCAGGACTTACAGCCAATCCCAAGAAGTGCCGTATAGGGTGGCAAGAAACTATCTATTTGAGGTATACCCTGGGCCAGGGTACCTTAAAACTGCTCATTGGAAAGTTGCAGGCCCTCCAAGAGTATCCACAGCCAACCACAAAGAAACAAGCACGGCAATTTTTGGGGCTTGCTGGGTATTACCATCGGTTTGTTCCCAATTTCTCTACAGTAGCAGCCCCTCTTACAGACCTGCTCACCACGGACCAGCTGCTTAGGGTACGGTGGGGCCCCACCTGTGAACAGGCTTTCCAGAGGCTGAAAACTCAACTGTGCCAAGCACCAGTCCTATACAGTCCAGATTTTAACCAGCCCTTTATGATTCAGGCTGATGCCTCAGCCGTAGGTTTAGGAGCAGTACTTACACAAATTATAAATGGAGAGGAACATCCCATCTTGTATGTAAGTCGCAAACTTTTCCCGCAGGAGCAGAAATATGCTACCCTCAAAAAGGAGGCATTGGCTATAACGTGGGCTTTAGAAACCCTGCGTTGTTATCTTCTAGGACGCCCCTTCATCGTGGTCATGGATCATGCACCCCTCTGCTGGTTACAACAGATGAAAGACTCCAATGCCCGAGTGATGCGGTGGTATTTGGCCTTACAACCCTTCGCTAATACTGTACACCGATCAGGTAAGGCCCACGCAAATGTGGATGCCCTATCCCGCATACAAACAGAGACGTTGCCCAGCTTGGAAATCCCAGAGATGGACTTGAGGGGGGGTTGCCCTGAGGAGTCGTAACTCTGGTGGTAGGCTCATCCATGCCATACTGGTCAAATGATAAGTAGTTTGTCTTTCAGGTTATGGGTTGAGGCATACACCAAAAGCCTAGCTTCATTTTAAAAAACAAACAAACATAGAAACAACTAGAAGACCTTAATTCAAATAGCACACCAAAGTAATGGACTTTGTTTTAGCAAGATTGAATAATTTTGATGAAAGCCATTATGAAGCCAAGACTTAGAAGTTTTTTATTAGTTATAAAAACTAGCTATGAACGTAGGTTTCTGGAAAGTTAGAATAATGGCTGCAGCAGCAAAAGTAGTGGAAGTAATGAAAGATATGGACAAACAAAAATGTGGGAGTCTTGCAGTAAGTAAATATTGATCGCTAGAAGTAAACAAGCTGCAATAAAAAATGAAAATAAAGTAGTAATATATTTGTATATAATATATATGTGATATGGCTGTCACATTGGGGGAGTCATGTTGCTTTCCAAAGCAGAATTACTCAGAATCAGTTAATAAGAAGTTGTTCCATGTCAAATTTCATGCACAGGATATAAAAATGACATTTGTATAATGTTACACACCTGACAAGTACAGTGCTGAGATCAATGATCAGTTCTACAATTTTCTACAAATTTGAATTGATGATATTCCCAAGAATGATATCTGCTTAGTTATAGGGGACTTCAGTGCCGAGATTAGGAGTGCCAGTGCCACAGTGGAAAAAGCAGTGGTTAAGCACAACCTTGGCTCCCAAAATCAGAATGGCAAACAACTAATAAAATTATGCTTGGTATCAGGGTTCATAATCATTGGGATACTGTTTCTTCAGAAAAATATCCATTAACTAACTTAGAATTTCCCAAACAGAATGATTGGGAATCAGATTCACTGTCTATGTATTAGCAGGAAATTTAACTCCTCAGAGCTTCAGAGCATATCCAAGAATCAACACTGAAAGTGACCATAATCTGTGTGAGGCAAGACTGAAGATCAGTACTGAAGACAAACACCAAGTTTAACAGCAAAAGGCCAACAGCTAAGATATAGCAACAATTTCAAATTGAACTGAAGAATGTATTGTCAGAATGGAAGGCCACTGCCCCGGTAGTCTCCCTTTGTGGTCCAGCAAGGGCACCTACCCTTTTGCTTCTCTATCGCCCTCTTGGTTGGAGACATTCACTTCTCTCCCTTCTGACCAGGTTTTTTCTGGGCTTCACAGTTTCCTGTGCAGCAAGTTGATCTGCCCGTGCATGCTTACTTTGCCTTGTCAGAGGCTGTAAACAGTTTAACTGCTGATACAGGTAAAGTTACCACACAACTTTTTTTAAACAAGCATGGTTATTCTTAAGATGAAAGCATTTCAGGAAAAAAAAACATTAAAAACAATAACCTACATGATGTGATGCTGTACAGTTAAATATGACCATTTATATAACTGATATTTCCTGTTATACAATTACCATGTATGTTGTACAGAGTGTATCAGGTAAGGGAGGGCTCTCCAAACTGTGGCCCGCTGGTGGGCAGGTGGGGAGGTTGGGGAAGTGGAAGGGGCCCAGGGTCAGGGAGCTAGCCGGCAGGCTGGGGAAGGGGGCTGGGAAGTCAGCGGTCAGGCTGGTCGGGGGTCTGACCTGCTAGTAATTAAGTAAAAGTGGATTTGGCCCTCAGGCGAAAAGTTTGGAGACCCCTGATATAAGGTGTCAATGGAAAAGTTACCATCTATGAAGTATGATTATCCTGGTTAAGTCAATGTATCAGTTTTGTATCTGAAGTTGTGAGTATTGTCTATGCATGTGTAACTTAAACCTGTGTTGTATTCCTTGGTGACATCCTCAAGATAAATCTACATCAAGGCTATGGAGGTATGTGTTGGTGCCCATTAAGGACACTCAAATCTTGCAATTGGCCATAGAAGAAACTCATTCCATGCAGATAGCTCTTCCTGAAGATGCCTCATACAGTAAGGGGCATAATTATGTACTGTGATTCAGCAAACCATGTAAGAACATGTCATATGTTCATGCAACTCTGCGCTTCCTCTTGAGCCAGAAACTTTCCACAAACAGGGACTGTGGGCTTTGTTGTTGGATATGTCAGAAGATATAAAAGATCCCTGATATATCTCCATTTTCCTCGTTCCTGCCATGATTCTATGGTTACTGCGGATTTACAGTGAAAAGGAGCATCTTGAGCTAGAGACTATGAAGACCTTCCAATTTTGTGGAAGTTACCAGAGAGACTGTTCAAGCCAGCACTCTATTCCTTTAGTTACAAATCTGATACAAGGACTGTGCAATCATTTGTATGTATATGATCTTATATTGATGGTTTACTGAGGATTGGCTGGGTGTCCTCTGGGATTCGTAAGAAACTCACATGTGGCGAATTAGGCATTCAGTAACCTCTCACCATATTAGGTCTTTTTGTATGGATGGGAACCAAGGGCTTCAATATGTGTGGGGGACTGTCTTTGGCTTCTGATTAACCAGTATGGTACTCTGCAGAAGCTAGTTTGTTACTGGCTTGGTGGCTCATTTTAGAATAAAACAACCATCTTGGGGAGTGTCTGCCCTATTTTTTGCAGTCTGATCTGAATGCGATGTTCTCAGTGTTGCCCTTCCAGAAACTCACTCATACATGCATACTAATAAATTTCCTATAGATCACCCCAAGTTCAACAGTGTCTCTGGCCAGTTTCAATCCTTCAGATCCCTCCAAGGGGTTTTCCTGGGGTTACAAGTTCATAAGTATCTTGGCTCAGAACAAGCACACTTGTGAATCTGTTAACCACTGCTTTATAATATTTAAGCCTCTCATCTTGTCCTCCATGTGATGGTTGATCAACAATGGTCCTCTCCTCTTGGCAAAATTTCAAAGGTGCAGGGAGAGAGATCCGCATTGTCTGAGTCCTTTGATGTTCATAACGCTTCCTAGGGTTTTCATTAGCATGTTTCCCTCTCTCACTTGCCCCCAACCTGTTACATGGAATCCTCACAATAATTCATAAGTATTTATGTTTTACCAGGAGTGTCACTGCCCAGGGAAGGACCTGGAGCCACGCCCCCTGGCCACAGGCCACATCCCCGGCAAGGTACATGGCTGGGAGAGGCCACCGCAGCTGTGAGTGGCTGGGGCCCAGATTCCCAGCCAGAGATGGGGCCGGGAGTGGCAGCCATGGCAGCGGGGCCGCCTGGCCTTTGGGAAGCGGTCACCGCAGCCGCAGGCGTCTGGGCCCCAGATCCCCGGCTAGGGTCATGGCTGGAAAGGCCGCCAGTGCTGCGGGTGGCTGGGCCCCAGACCTCCGGCCTGATTGGGCCGGAGACTGGGAGAGGCAGGGCCCTGCAGGACCCAGGGCACTGACACCAGGATTCGGGGCATGGGCCCCATGTGCCCGGCGCCAACGATGCCCATGCATTTTACTACAATGAACTAAAATTCTTAAAATCAATTCAGAAAGATTTCATAGAATCATAGAAACTGGAAAGGACCGTGAGAGGTCATTGAGTCCAGTTCCCTGCACTCATGACAGGACCAAGTGTGTGCGTGGGTAAGTGGGTTGGAGGGTGTGTGTGTGTATGTATGTGTGTATAAAATCAGCACAGATGTGTCCAGTCATTTTTGTATGACTATCACAAGGTGCATCATTCACTGCTGGGCTGTCATCTCATCCTGGTCACTCTGGGGTTTTGCTTTCTTGGTAGATGACCATTTTCCATGGTTTGCATGCCATTGCTGTAAGGTCCACAGCTCTTCTTGCTCTGGGGACCCTGCAGCTAGGTCGTTGAGTGTTCCTCTTTCCAGGGTCCAGTCCATCATCAGTCAACCCATTTACTGCCTCAGTTTTATGAAACTCTTTAGTGGCTGATAAGAGAAGCCAGGCCTGGCCACTTTTCTGATTTCCAGTCAGGGGACTCTAACTCAGCAGTGCCGGGTTTCTTCCTTCTGCCCTCACTAGCTCAAAAATTCATTGTATGTTCCAGTTTTGTTTGGTATATGGACTGGTTCAATTTTTTTGTGCCAGCAGGTGTATAGATGATCCTTTGCTGCTCCACTGTCAGCCCATAAATCAGGGGTCTCAAACTCACATCACCACAAGGGCTGCATGAGGACTAGTACGTTAGCCCGAGGGCTGCACCACTGAAAGCTTTTCGTACAACCATATTGGAAATATTGGTAATGATAGCGTCGCTGAGGGTCACAGGAATAGCTTTAGGGGCCGTATGCGGCCCACAGCCTGTGTGTTTGAGACCCCTGCTATAAATGGTACATATTTCTTATTCTATTATATAATGCCAGTTTATATGATTTCTCAGCACACCTTAACCAGGCAATCAAAATCTTATTAACAAAAATATGGTGTGCACTTTAAGAATTATTATTAAAATTGCAAGTGACATCATTTGTTTACTGTAATATACATACATGTGCTTTTGTGAACTGATATATAAGATATATGCAAATAATATCAAGGATTGACTTAAACCTACAAAACCAAAGGAATTCCCAGTTATGATTAAAAACTGCTTCTTTGATACTTTGCACCTTGAGATATTATATAAAGTACCCTCTTGTACATTTATAAATATGTGTGGGAACTAAGACTCATGCATACCTTCCCTTGCAAATGAATGTAAAGCTTGTACTCTCCAAAAGCCTTTCTGACTTTGTGATGAGTTCCTGCTACATTTTAATGGATGTCTATAGGAACTGAAGAGGATTTTTTTTTTCACTCTCGCTAAAGGCGAATGAATGAGAAGGCAAATTCCTCCTCCCTCGATTTCCCTCCAAATCCCACAACAAATGCAAAGGAATAATCTACTCTAGAGAAAATGTATAGCTAGCCAGGGGGTGTTAAGTACACATAAATACATTCTTCCTCAGACTCTCACCCACTTCTGGTTCATTGACCTTTCCCCAGGGCCTTTTGGGCCGTAGATATCACAGGGGTTACTGATGCCCAAGAACTGAATAAATCTGACCCAGGGTTTCTCCAGGGTTTAGAACTGTGGTGTGTGGTATACCAGGTTGTCTTAGAAAAAGTTTTGGGGCTTCTGTGTAATAGGTGGCCCAGGGCTTCTCCAGGGTTTAGAACTATGGTATGAAGTATACCTGGTTGTCTTAGAAAAAGTTTTGGGGCTTCTGGGTAATAGGTGGCTTGTCTATTGGAGAAACTCAGAGTTACAGAATTAGCAATGCCACCAGAAAGCATGGCATATATAAATAGGTCAGAGTGCATGAATTAAGTAAAGATTGGGATCATTAACCATGAATTTCCATTCTGATGTCAGATTTAATTTAAATTTGTAAAGTGAGTTGATAAAGAGCTGTTTTGTGACATAAGACAATAATAGGTTCACTGTAAAAGTCAATATTGTAACTCTGTAATATAAAAAATATTGTAAAGGCAAATATTCTTGCTTATCTTGCAACCATTTAAGGTAACTGGGAAAGTTCCCACTAAATCTGTAGTACAGGATCAGGCTCTAAACTTTTAATACATAGGTCGAACAGGCTAGCATTATAAATACAGCTTCATCCAGATTTCACTAATCATTGGGGGCTTAGGATCATTTGCTTCAACTGGAAGTTCTTCCAGATGGGTAGGGTAACCACACTTACTGGGATTAGTTGTGTTCATTTACATAGTAAGGACAAAGAACTGTTCCACAGCAGGAATCACTATGTGGAAGCCTATGCCTGTGGTCTGTACCAGGTCAGACTTGATGACCATAATGGGGTACCTGTTAAGCTTAAAAACCAGTACACTGTGTGGCCCTGATTTTCCACTGTGAGCTAGTTGCTTTGCAATGTTTTGGCAGTCCAGTGCAGCCAGAAAGCCCTCTTAACTGGCTTCCCATGGAATCCCCAGGTAGTACAGAGCCGGCATAGTGGGTTTATGCCAATCTCAAACTGGCCTTTGAGAGAGAGGGCATGGCAAGGGTATCTCTATTCTTAAGATTCCAGGGATAGTCAGAACAGCCCTTTCGTGTGATATTTTTAAAAGGGATAGCCGTGTTAGTCTAGTCCAGTGAAAAAACAACAAGGAGTTGCGTGGCACTTTAAGACTAACAGATTTATTTTTTGCATGAGCTTTCGTGGGAGAAGATCCCACTTCCTCAGATGCTTCGAAGATGGGTGAACTTACAGAATGAAACTAAATGCAAGGGGGTGTAAGACATAGGATCAGCTCATACAGTAACAGCAAATCAGAGCAGTTTACAGGCTCAAACCATGGGAAGCCTGAAGTCAAATTACCTTTTGTAATGGGAAAAGAATCCATAGTCTCGATTCAGTCCTGCTGTTACTTTATGACCTGATCCTATGTTTTACACCCCTTTGCATTTAGTTTCATTCCTTTCTGTAAGTTCACCCATCTTCAAAGCATCTGAGGAAGTGGGATCTTCTCCCACGAAAGCTCATGCAAAAAATAAATCTGTTAGTCTTCAAGTGCCACACAACTCCTTGTTGTTTTTTCACTTTAGTGTGATAGTCATCCAGGTGTAACTTAGAGCGACCATGAAGCTGCCCTAAGCTGTGCCAACTGCTGACCTACCCACCCCCAGGACTAGAGAGTTGCAGAAGTGATAGAAAGGTTGTTTCTTTACTCCCTCCCAGCAAGTCCTTTGCTGATGCAGCTTGGCAGACCTAAAACACTGACCCCAGATTTCTCTTGTACTAGGTCCTCAGAATCCTACAAACAAGGGAAGAGAGAAGATTTTGCTAATACCCAGGTTGGCTTGGCCATAGGTGTGTCCCAAAGCTCCTGTGTTATCCAAGACATGTATAGAACTCCTACGCACATGCTCTGTATGACCTTAACAACATTCTTTGTATACTTTATTATGTGCTACTTACACAAGTACATTATTGTAGGTAGTACTTAAAGTGGGCAAATTCCAATTCTTGTGAACAGGCAGTCTAAAAGTCTGTGCAATGTAATGCTGCAAAACCTTAACATTTTTAGATAATGCCTGCTTTGCAAATATATTATTATAAATTAATTCTTTGAGTAAATGTATTTATGATAAACTGTTAAAAATGCTAAGTGCAGTTAAGAACAATCAAACGAGCTTTATTTTATTTATTTTTAATCTGGAAAGGTGATCTGTAATAGTACTCCCTCTTGTGGTTTTTTTAAAATATATAGACTCATCTAGTTTGTATCTAATCCTGGGGATGATTCTCGGCTCCATTACACTTATTCTTTGCCAGTATAACTCCAAGTCAGTGACACTGTAATGGTGTAAAATAGATTTAATAAGACTGAGGATGAAGTCCAATTACCTAAAGGTGAATATTTCAGTAATCTTGCCATATCACTTAGTATAACATCCTTCTCACAGCATAGTGAGTATACTGGGCTGCTACCTAGAACTACTTAAACATTAGCTTACCAGTTTACTAGAGTGGTTAGATTGCATCTAATGAACATCAAAACTCAGGCCAAATTCTGCTCACATAAGGGTTCACCCCTGTTGCAGCTGTGTATATTTTTAAAGGTCCACATTGGGGCTGTGCAGAATTATAGTGCTACATTACATTTTTAGCATTCATAATGTACATTTCAAATTTTTAATAATTCTTTCTAAACTCAAAACTAGCCTTCTCCAAAGCCAACATTTTCCTAAAAATGAAGTTAAAAGAGAGAAAAAATAGGGCAAAAATGGTCACAGAAATTGAGATCTCATGTTCTGTTACTTTTTAAAAACCCAGTTTTGCATAAAACTTTCAAGAGAAAGATGTTTTCTTGGCATATGTACAAATCCTGGGATGTTTCAGACTGATTGGTTTATTTTCTGGAGAGAGAGAGAGAGAGAGAGAGAGAGAGAGAGAGAGAGAGCGTGCACACATGTGAGAGAGCGAAAGAGAGAAAATGGGTGGAAGGTGAGTATGTGTGTATGAGAGTGAGTATGGACTTAGTATGGGATGACAGTAAAGTCATACATAGGTTGCTAAGTTGCATCTCTCCATAAAATTCAAATATTTGTTGACCTTACTAATTTTCAGCATCTGTTGTAATTGTTTAGGGCCAGATTTGGGGGCCTTTACTTTCCTTGGCTAGCCGTAACTCATGCAACCCTCATGGAAGAAAATGAGACTAATTGCAAAAGTAAGTGTTCAGCTAGGGAGTAGCTATACAACCTAGCTATAGTAATTGCAGATGATAGCAGCTGTCCTGATACTTGTTAAAATCCAGATTGTTGGTAAGGCAAAATAAGTTACTGCTTAAAAAGTCATTTGTATATTGTAATCCTGTAGCTCAATGCTTTTTGAAGTGTAGACTATGGGTATGTCCACACGGGCTTCTTATTTCAAAATAAGAAGAAGCATGTCCACACGACGCACCATTATTTCAAAACAACGGGGCCTGTTGTTTCAAAATAATGGCCGTTATTTCGAAACTGTTAAACGTCACATCTAATCGAAATAGCTGTTGTTTCAAAATGGTTGTTTCGAAACAACGGCGTTTGGACACGTTGTTTTGAAACAATGAGTCAGAATGGCCTTGTTTTGAAATAACCATTTCAAAACAATGGATATTTTGAAAGCAGGCTTTCCCTTAATTCGAATTAACAAACTGTTAATTCCAATTAATTTATTTTGAAATAAAGACTTTATTTTGAAATAACTCATTTCGAAATGGGTTATTTCAAAATAATGATGTATGTGTGGACATAGCCTATGTCTAAGGGGTCCGTGAAAGATGGTTGTTCCCACAGACCAGTTGTTTTTATTTTCCAAAGGAATAGCCATGTTAATCTAGTCCAGGAAAAAAAACAAGGAGTCGTGTGGCACTTAAAGACTAACAGATTTATTTTTTGCATGAGCTTTTGTAGGAGAAAATCCCACTTCATCAGATGCTTTGAAGATGGGTGAATTTACAGAATGGAATGAAAATAAATGCAAGGGGCTGTAAAACATAGGATCAGGTCATACAGTAACAGCAAATCAGAGCAGTTGTTAGGTTCAAACCCCCGGAAGCCTGAAGTCAAATTACCTTTTGTAATGGGAAAAGAACCCATAGTCTTGAGTCAATCCTGCTTTCACAGAATTTAATTTGCATATTAATTCAATTTCAGCTGTTTCTCTTTGAAGTCTTGATGTCCCAGTCACATCTCTGACGACAGTCATTAACAAATCATTTATCGAGTGATTAGAAAGGTGGAAGTGCTCAGCAACAGGCTTTTTTGTTTTGGGATTTCTGATATCAGTTCTATGTTCATTTATTCTTTCGCTCAGGGATTGCCCTGTTTCTACAATGTATAAGGTGTTGGGGCGTTTCTGGCACATGACGGCATAGATCATATTAGTAGATGAGCAGGTAAATGAGCCTTTGATGGAGTAGCAGGCTTGATTAGGACCTATGATGGTGTCTGTTGTGCAGATATGTGGGCAGACTTGGCAGCATGGTTCGTCGCAGGGGTGTGTGCCTGCTTTAATTTTTCTATTGTTAGATCTGTAGTTGCTGGTGAGTATCTGTTTAAGATGGGGCAAGGAGAAGTCTGTCTCCCAAGGCTTGAGAGAGTGAGGATCATCTTTTAGAATAGGCTGTAGGTCCTTGATGATCTGTTGCAGAGGTCTGACTTGAGGGTTGTAAGACGACTAGTGGTGTTCTGTTGCTTTCTTTCTTGGGCCTCTCCTGTAGTAGATGACTTCGGGGTACCCGTCTAGCTCTGTCAATTTGTTTTCTTACTTCCCCAGGTGGGTATTGTAGTTTCAAGAATGCTTGATAGAGATCCTCAAGATGTCTGTCTCTGTCTGAGGGATCAGAGCAAATGTGGTTATATCTTAGGGCTTGGCTGTAGACAATGGATCATGTGGTATGTTTAGGATGGAAGCTCGAGGGATGTAGGTAACTATACCAATCAGTAGGTTTTTGGTACAGGGTGGTGTTGATGTGTCTATCCCCGATTTGTACTGTAGTGTTGAGAAAGTGGATCTCCTGTGTGGAGTGTTCCAGGCTGTGATCCGTAAACTTCCTGGTGGAACTTCCAAAGGGGTCCGCACCTCTATCTGAAAATTTTTAGGGGTCTGAGAATGAAATCCGCTGCTCTAAATTTACTGCTAACAATTTGTTTCCATCAGAATTTTGATCCTGAATCTCCATCCATAGAGGTCTTTAAGGCCTGGTTTGACAAAGTCCTGGTTGGAATGATTTAGTTGGGGTTATTCCTGCTTTGAGCAGGGGGTTGGACTAGATGACTTCCTGAGGTCCATTCCAACCCGAATCATCTATGATTCTATGATTCTTTTCAGGGTATGTCTATAATGGCAGTGGCAAAATCGCTGCCATCAGCATGATCTTACAGGTGCCATTCAACAATAAGTATAAACCGGCTGGAAATCTTCATAGCAACTCCAGCCCTGGAACTGGAGTTGCTGTAAGCCAACCACAAGGCATTTGCAGTTGGCTTACCCTAATGTGTAGGAGCAAGTTAGAAAGTTGTCAGCAGATACACAAGGTATTTTACATACCTTGCTTATCTCCCATTGACTGCCACTGAAAAGTGCAGCAAGTATAGCTGGGGCTCAGGGAATGTTCAATATTTCAGCAGTACGTAAAAATTTGTTTTTCTTTTTTGGTTATTGAAATCAAAAGGATCCAAATGGTAAATTTTTAACATTAAAAATATGCACAACAGTACTTACGATACTAATAAAGTCCCTAATAATAATAATAATAATAATAATAATAATAATAATAATAATTAATAATAATAAACAACAGTCATATTGTAATTTTTGACAAAAGTAATCAAAGCCAGAAGAATTCTAAAACTTGTGGGTAGATTTCATGTACAACTAACACATGTGGTCATTGAACAGAAAAATACCATGCCAGAACCTTGCAGTAGGGACAGAAAAGCAATGGTGAATTTAAAGAAGCTAGCATGAAAATATGAAATTTGTTCTGAAAACAGGGAATTGACAACATCAGAACTTGCCACAGCCACTCTCTAGGGCCATAGTTCTTAAATGAATTTTTCTGTGGCTGCTTGTATAACCACAGCAAATTCACAAGGGGCTGCAATTTTGACAGCTAAAATATGTTGTATATTAGTGCCAGGCTAGTTCTGTGATTATTTGGAAGTGTCATCAATAAAAGGATAAATCTTTTCAATGTAAAGAATAATATGTGCTTTTACTTTTCACAAAATGTATGCTGTTACTAACTACACTGATTTTTTTAAAAGATTGGTTATAACAAAAATCCCTAGTAGCCACAATAACCCCAAAAGCTATGATGTCTGAACACCAAGTAAAATCCATGGTAGTGGTACACATCTACTGTGACCAGACTTTGAGAATTACTGCTCTTGAAGTTGGTTCTAATGGATTTTTCAATTTCTTTTCTTTGTCCAGAATTATTTAGGCATTTAGGAGTGGGATTTTCAAAGCTCCTAAAAGATCTAGGAATACACATTGCTGTGAAGTAATTGGGATCTGTGCTTCTAAGTCACTTAGGCCTTAGGGAATTTTAAAAGTCCAACTGTGGGTGCCCAAACATAGGTTTAGGATCTTAACCTGAGGCTCCTGTTTCCTTGTTCCAGTCACTTGAGTCCAAGTGACTGTTTTCCAGCATCTTCATCCTATGAGGTAAGAAAGATATTAGTAATCTGCTTTTGATTATTTTCCACTCTCTGCACTAAGTGTATCAGAGCAAAGGGTTTTGGAAATATTAAATGAATGTTACAGTGTCTTGAATAATGATCTGCAGTTGTTCCATGTGTGAAACACTATTTCATGGATAATTTAGAGGGGTTTATGCCAGCAAGAAAATCAACCTATATGGCTGAATTCTTACTATATTTACTTCTCACTAGCAGGCTATCAATTTGTTTTTAATTTAGAATTTCAATGTTTGACAGTACTGTGAGGATACTCTGATGCAATATACAACAGCTGGACTGTAAAGAGAAAGCTCAACGGAGCTTCATGCAACATTTAATGAGCACCTAGTTTTCAGCAGCACCTCTATGAGAAGCATAGTGTTTATCATGCCAGCTAAAGTCATCATAATGAATTCTTTTGTGTTTTCCCATGATTTACATTGAATTAGTAGAGGGGAAGTTGATTAAGTGGTATTGGTTACATCTGGTTTAATTTCTGAGTCCTATGGATTAAATTCTAACTTGCAGAAGTCAACTCAAAGTTACTTTCCAAGGTTTTGCAGCTGCATAATGTGGAACCGGAAAGAGTGCCATGTGTAGCCCTAACTCAGATTCTTATGTTCATTCTGCATCACCACTGGAGATCTGAATTCTTAGTAAATAACTGGGAAGGCAACAGTTTGTTGATGCTTGCCAGATGCTGTAGTGCGGATGCTTATGGTCCAGTTTTTCTTGCTCCAGTTCCCAAGATAAATGTTTCTAGCAGTCACTGAATGTTGGATTATTCATGTGAGATAGTGGGTGAACATAGGAATTGAACAGAAAAATGTATAGAGAGGGAGAGCTTTTTATTGGCATGCAAATAATTTAGTTTTTGATATTCTTACTTATGATGAAGAGAATTTTACTCCATGAATGGTTCCACTGAGGACAAGGTTCTACTAAACCGGAATGAAGGTATCAGAAGTATCTGTGATCTGATGAGACGGGGAAGGAAACTGGAAGCCAGATGCTTAGTTCCTATTTCTGATTCTGCAGCTGACTCACTGGGGGCTAGACTGTCCTATGCCACTTTGCAGCACAGGGGAGTGAGTCTCCTTTAACAGTCTGCTTGATGGTCAGCTTGTGATTACAACCATGATGGTAAGACGAGGGGAAATAAGGACATGCTTCCTCCCTGAAATAAAGTGGGCAGACAAAGAACAAAGAGAGCAAAGAGCCCTTGCCCCTCTTCCCCTACTTGCCAGATAGAACTAGCCAGGTGCAGAGCAGGTGGTAACTGCTGCACAGAAAGAAAAGGTAAAGTAGCATTACCATGACCCATGAGCAGAAAGATCTGAGAGAGACTGGGACTGAAACTATGTTCTCTTTGCTCCACTTGTGGGTCAACCAGCTACATGCTGCCCCTTACTCAAGGCAGACTACAAAGTTACAGATAGCTCTGGGTGAACTAGAACATATTACTTGAGGCCTGATTCTCATTTACACTAAGGCTCCATTTAAACTGCTCTGGCAATATGAAAAGACTTTGCCTTAAACTGAGCTATATACATCCATTTTCAGACCCCTTTACAATACCAGGACATATGGATAAGAATCAGTCCCACAATCATTCAGTGCTCCAATTTTACTCGTATGTCAAATGGGTGAAGTAATATTTTCTTACCTAACAAGGGTATATACTAAAGTGCTTGGTTTACAAAATGCTTTGAGATCCTTGAATGAAAAGTGTTTATTCAATTACGTACATCTACAGGAGATCATTTTTTCCCTTCCCTTGCACGTGTTGTACATTCCATGAGCAGTGGACAAGTGTGTTGATATCTGTTTTAGTGTCTTCTGTATCCCTAATCCATCTCCCAGCAGGTCACAGGAGCAAGTGTCCAGGATTCGTTGTAAAATCCTGCTTGTAAATGAGGCAACAACTGTTCTTTGTAGATGTACTTGCTACTGGAGGGCCAATAAGCCAGCCAAAATGTGGATTTAAGTATCTCAGTAATCCATTTAGCATTTCTGATATCCTCCAGATTTTAGAATAATTACACCCATATTTACTCAGATGCCTCTTCTTGGATCCTGGTATATTCTTCCTTAAAATGGTTTTAACCATTTGTGCAGTTAGGATTCCATGCCTCTTTTTACTGCAGAGTCAGAAACATGTTTGTGTTTTCTTTGTCATGCCTGTGATTTTAGAACCCAGAATTCTGAAGCAAGCATGCTGGGATCACCATGATGGGTAGTAGTAATCATGCTGTTTAGGCAACAGAAAGACTATTTTTTGACAGACAATTAGTGAAGGGGGCAGGATGGGAGGGAAGCAGGGGTGATGATGTGATGCAATGGAATCAGTGGGCATGGACATTATGTGGCTGAGGGAGAGATGCTCTAGTAGATGTGAGTGGGGGGACACTGTGAGGAATGGAGGAGAGGAGAAGCTGGAAGGAGAATATGAGATCAGGAGCCCCACTGCCTAGTCTTTCAGCTCACTGGCAGCCAGGATGTCCTCCAGCCTCCTCTGCCCCTTCGTGGGCACAAAGACGAGCCATGAAGAGCCTGTCATGGCCTTCCTGCTGCCCCAACACTGGTGGGAGAGTAGGACATGGGCTCATGGATTCTCCCTAACCCCATGACATGTTATTGTTGCCAGTGATGGGGGACCTCAGGAGGAGTGGGACATGGGCTTACAGACCCCACAGAGTGTGCTGCCACTGATGGAGGGGTCACCAATATACGTATAACGTCCTCAGGCTGTAGAGACCCTGTTGTCCTGCCCCCAGGCTAGCCGGTGTCATCCAGGGGTTCTACAAAATCTTATAGCCCTGGGTTCACAGGGATGTTAATTTCGCCCTGGTGATGGCCAATTATTTGCTTTAGCCCTCTTCTGCCCCTTCCCTCATATTCCTTTCACCTCAGCCTCACTCCTCATGCCTGCATGCCCCCCTCTTTCTTTCTCTATCCCTTCTTCATCTTCTCCCCAGTCCAGTCTCTCCTTGTCCTACCTTTGCCTTTTCCATTCATCTTTCCACCTAGCTAATGCCATCCTAACAAAATCCCAACCCACAAATTCGAAATCCCAAAACTCCATCCCACCTTCCCCCCCAAAAAAGTACAACTCATATAATATCAATCAATCATCACTCAGTTTATACTTCAAGCTCGGGACTTTAATCCCTGAGTAAAGTGTTTTAGCATATTAAAATAACTTTCTCAGTTAGCCTCTAGGCATTACTGTAATAAAAAAAAAATAATGATTCTTGTTCAGCAAATGTAAAACTCTTGCTGATTTCATACAGAGTTCTAAGTCAGTGACCATTAAGTAGCTACAGGATTAATCCATAATATGGGAGAGATTTGGTTTTCTGTCTGTTAACAGAAGATCTGGTTTAAATAAATATGGCACTATACTCATCCATATGAGCATGAAGATCTTGAAAATTCTTCTTGTGGCCCAGAGAACAAAAAAGAAGAATCTTACAAGACAGTGCGATCTGTTCACTGACCTACCTGGGAAGGAATTTTACTCCAAGCTTCTCTAAGGGCACTTGGGCTCTGCAACATTATCTGGGACTCAAGACTATATCTAACAGGCAGAGTCTGTCCTCATGAAAGCTTCTGTAATGAAAGAGAGGAGTGATGATGGTAGTTCATAATGCTGCACTCCTCAACTGCAACTTGTGACCTTATACTTTACTGTTCAAGGGTATGTAATTTGGTCTTAGACGTAGTGGTGGCTGTGCAGGAGTGCAGCTACCTCAGTAAGATCATAATGGAGAAGTCTGTGCAGTGCCATAATAACAATGGACAGCATGCCTGTGGTACCATGAGTCATTGTGTAGAACCTTGCCCAAGAAGACTGAGACAAATACATTTTCTTGTTTAAAGTACACAGATTAATCTTCTGGCTGTGTGTCTCTGCCTCCTTTGTTATCCCTTCATTGAAACATATGTCTAGACACATTAACATCAGTTTTATGATTGTTAGGGTATGTCTCCACTTGCAGGTTAGTTCAAATTAAGGAGGCTTAATTCAAACTAACTTAATCCCTTTCTACAATAGTCTTTCATTTGTTCATATTGGCTGTGTTCACACGCACAGGGTTATTTCGAAACAAGTTGTGTCGAAACAACTTGTTTCGAAACAACAGCTTATTTCGAAATATCTTATTTCGAATTAACAAAATGTTAATTTGAAATAAGAAAAAAAGCAGGAAACGAAATAGCAAGTTCACTGTGTGAACATGCTATTTCGTTACCCCTGGGGGTGAGCCGCTGCTGGCTCACCCTGCAGCCCCAGAAAGGGGGCTGCAGGCACCAGCAGGGGGTGAGCCGCTGCGGGGTGGCTCAGCCCCCCCGCCAGAGCTGCCCCCAGA
>ML682082.1:871588-883716 GCA_007922195.1 Podocnemis expansa | reverse complement strand
ACTTCTTTTGATGCAGCCCAGTATGCCATTGGCCTTTTTGGCAGCAAGAGCACACTGCTGACTCATATCTAGCTTCCCATCCACCATGACCCCCAGGTCCTTTTCTACAGTGCTGCTACTTAGCTGAATGTTCCCCAGCCTGTAGCAGTGCATGGGGTTTTTCCATCCCAAGTGCAGGATTTTACACTTGTCCTTATTGAAGCTCATAAGATTTCTATTGGCCCACTGTTCCAATTTATCTAGGTCTCCCTGAATCCTGTCCTTGCCCTCCAACGTGTCTACAGGTCCCCCCAACTTGGTGTCATCTGCAAACTTACTGAGAGTGCAGTCTATTCCATCATCCAGATCATTGATGAAAATGTTGAACAGAACCGGCCCCAGGACCGACCCCTGGGGCACACCACTCGTGACTGGTTGCCAGCTAGACATGGAACCATTGATTCCTACACGCTGAAACTGTTGATCTAGCCAGTTTTCTATCCACCTTATAGTCCACCTATTCAACCCATACTTGCTTAATTAGCCAGTGAGAATGCTGTGGGAAACTGTATCAAAAGCCTTGCTAAAATCAAGGTATATCAACGGTTCTTCCTGCATCTAGAAAACCAGTCATCTGCTCATAGAAGGAAATGAGATTGGTCAGGCATGATTTACCCTTGGTAAATCCATGCTGACTGTTCCTGATCACTTTAGTTTCCTCTAAGTGTTTGAGGATGGATTCTTTGAGAACCTGCTCCATAATTTTTCCAGGGATTGAGGTGAGGCTGACTGGTCTGTAATTCCTCGGATCCTCCTTTTTCTCTATCTTGAAAATAGGCACTACATTTGCTTTTCTTCCAATCCTCTGGCACCTCCCCTGTTCTCCATGAGTTTTGAAAGATACTGGCCAGCGGTGCTGCTATCTCATCGGTGAATTCCCTTAGCACCCTTGGATGCAGTTCGTCTAGCACCATGGACTTGTGCACATCCAACTTCTTTAAGCAGTCCCTAACCTGACCTTCCGTCACCAAGGGACTCTCTTCTTCTCTCCAGTCTGCCATACCCATGGTAGTGGGCTGGGAGCTGACCCTGCCTGTGAAAACTGAAGCAAAAAAAGCATTGAACAGTTCAGCTTTTCCCTCATCCTCTGTTACGAGGATGTCTGCCCCATTCAGCAAGGGACCTACACCATCCCTGATCCTCTTCTTGTTATCAACATACTTGTAGAACCCCTTCTTGTTATCCTTTACATCCCTTGCTAGCCGCAACTCCATTTGTCCTTTGGCCTTTCTGATTTTATCCCTGCAGTCCCTAGCAATATCTGTATATGGCTCCTTGATCATCTGACTAAGCTTCCACTTCCTGTAAGCTTCCTTTTTATGTTTAATCTCAGAACAGAGTTCTTGGCTAAGTCATTCTGGCTGCCTCACATGTTTGTTCTTTCTCCTAATTTAATGGCAACTTCTTGTGCCCTTAGCACGGTTTCTTTAAAATATAACCAACTCTCTTGGACTCCTTTCCCCTTCAGATTAGCTTCCCAAGGGATCCTGCCCATCAGTTCCCTGAGGGAGCCAAAATCTGCTTTTTTGAAGTCCAGGGTTTGTGTTTTGCTTCTTTCCTTCCTTCCTTTAATCAGGATCTTGAACTGAAGCATGTCATGGTCACTACTGCCTAGTTTGGCATTTATATCTGCCTCCCTGATCAATTCTTCCCTGTTTGTAAGCACCAGGTCGAGAGGTACAAGACCCCTAGATGGTTCCTCTAGCATTTGTACTAGAAAGTTGTCCCCAACACTCTCTAAAAATTTCCTGGATTGCCCATGTACTGCTGTATTGGAATCCCAGCAGATGTCAGGGTAATTGAAGTCCCCCATGAGCACCAGGGCCTGTGATCTAGAAGCTTCCGCTAGTTGTCCATAGAACACCTCATCCACCTCCTGCTTCTGGTCTGGTGGTCTGTAGCAGACACCCACCACAACATCCCCCTTGTTGCTTTCCCCTCTCAATGTAGCCCACAGACTTTCTACTGGCATGCTTCCACTTCCGTAATGGAGCTCTGAGCAGTCATAGAGCTCTTTTACATATAGCGCTACTCCTCCCCCTCTTCTTCCCTGGCTGTCTTTCCTGAACAGTTTATACCCATCCATGGCAGAGCTCCAGTCATGCAGACTATCCCACCACGTCTCCGTTATTCTTATCATATCATAGTTCCTTCTCTGCGCTAGTACTACCAGGCTCGTCGCATTAGTGTATAAGCACCTAAGATACCCGGCCGATTGCCCTACTTTGTCATTTTGATTTTCAATTCTATTACATATACCTCCTTGCATTTTTTCTTGGAGTTCTCCTCCCCCACTCTCCTCGTGTATTGGGGCTTCAGTAGAACACTTAAGACAATTATTTGACCCCCCCCCATGTTCCAACTACCTTCTCTTTTATTCCTGGTGTTACTGTCCCAGCACCCCCCAAGTTCCATCCCTTCTCCCAGATCACCCACATTGTCACTTACCTGTGGGCTTTGGTCTCCTTCCCCTGTTGAACCTAGTTTAAAGCCCTCCTCACTAGGTCAGCCAGTCTGTGCCCAAATATGCTCTTCCCCTTTCTGGACTGGTGAAGGCCATCTCTGCCTATCAATCCTCTGTCCTGAAACAGTACTCCATGGTCAAGGAAGCCGAATCCCTCCTGACCACACCATCTTCGCAGCCAGGCATTCACCTCTAGGATGTATCTGTCTCTCCTCCGGCCTCTAGCCTTGACTGGAAGGATCGAGGAGAACACCACCTGTGCTCCAAACTCCTTCACCCTCGCTCCCAGAGCTCTGAAGTCACCTTTGATCTGCTGAGGATCACCTCTCGCAGTATCATTGGTACCCACATGGATAAGAAGCATGGGCTAGCAGTCTGAGGGGCGGATGATTTTTGACAATCCCTCCGTAACATCTCGGATACAGGCACCTGGCAGGCAGCATACCTCTCTAGAGTTCTTGTCAGGGCGACAGATAGGTGCCTCCATTCCTCTCAGGAGTGAGTCCCCAATCACCACAACCGTACGTTTCCTCTTAGGTGAGGTGGCTGTGATCTCCCCAGCCTCTGGGGTGGATGGCATCTCCTCTACCTCCTTCATTGTGTCCAGCACCACATAATGGTTCCTCACCACAATGGATGGTGGGATGTGAGCAGGCGTGGAGCACTGTCTACTGCCAGAGGTGACCAGCTGCCAGTGTCCTTCCTCTGCCTTAGGCATCCCATCTGTTTCCAGAGCTGTGGCAGTAGCACTTGGCACTGGGATAGGGACCTGCTCCTTGCAGGTTGCATCGTGGACACCGTCAAGGAACTTTTCCAGGGCATAGATACCCCAGAGTCGTGACACCTCCTCCTGTAACTCTCCTACCTGTTTCCAGAGAGATGCCACCAGAAGGCACCTATCACATAGACTCATCTCCCTAGCCTGATTATCAGTGGCGGGAAAATGAAGGCCACAGTCCCTTCAAATCCACACCAGGATCTGGGTGGAGATATCTATGGTCAGACACTCTGGCTACAAACAGAGGGAAAGGAAACAGAAGGGGCACTGGCACAAGCAGTGCAGCTCCTCTTCATCATTGTGGCCTCACCAAACTCCCTCGCAAACTCCTGTTTGCAGTCCCCTTGTCGCAAGCTCCCCCTGGTTGCTCAAGCAGTGGCTTTTAAGGCCTTCTCTGCATAGGTCAGCCCTTGCCCCTTGTTAGTCAGACAGGGGCAGGCCAATCACAAGGCTGCTAGAAGCTGGTGATTAAAGGTGATCAGGGAATAATGGTGCAAACAGGGCTGTCGCTGGGGTGGGGAGGGACCAGGGGCATGGGCCCAGGCCCCACCCCCAGAGGGCAGGCCCCACCTCCAGCCAGAAGGCTATGTCCCCGGCTGGGGATCCGGGAGCCGGCCGGCTGCCTGCAGCTGTGGTGGCCCCGGCCCCATCCTGGGATCTGGGGCTGCAGCCCCGGGCCCGGCCTCTAGCAGCCGCTTCTGGCCGGGCTGGGCCAGACTGGGCTGTGCCGCGCTGCGGCCCATCTGCCAGCCGCGGCGCGGCCTCCCCCTGACCCTATCCTTGGCCAGGGGGCAGGGCCTGCCGGGTGACCAACTAGGCCCCGGATCCCTGGCCGGAGACGTGGCCGCCGCGGCCATGGCCTGTAAGGGATTGGGCCCCAGATCCCTGGCCCTATTGGGCCGGAGGTCCGGGGCACCAGCTTTGGGACCCAGGGCATGTGCCCCAGTGTGCCCAACGCCAGCAACACCACCGGGTGCAAACAGCCCCCACCCAATCACACAAGCACAGTCCCACAACTAACAGCAATCACCTGTAGGGAAAAAGACACAAGCAAATCACGTACCTAGGATGCACCTGGCACCAACTTCTTCCCTTGCAAACTCCCCTGTTTGCAGTCCCCTGTTCGCAAGCTTAGTTTGAACTAGTAAGACCTGCCCTTTAGGTCAAATAAGCCCTTACTTCGATCCTTAATTAGAACTTGGCACAGTATGGACATTTAAGTCTACTTTGTTAGTTCGAACTAAGGGCAATAAGTTCAAATTAACGAGTGGGTTAAGTCCAATTAACTGTAATTCGACTTGGCCCACATTGTTAATTTGAACTAATAAGTTCAAATGTAGTTCAGACTGCATTCAAATTTATTAGTTTGAATTAACAAACTTAAGCTAAGTTTGGGAAGTGTAGACATAACCTTAGTATTTTTTTTTAATCAAATTCCCAACTCAGATGTTTAACTCCACTTGCATAACATCTGTAATCTATTATCTATGGGCAGCTGTTTCAGCTTGGTTAAGGATGATAGACTATTGCATGCAGTTTCAAAGGTATAGTCATGTTAGTCTAGTTCCGCAAAACAAACAAGGAGTCTTGTGGCACTTTTAGAGTCTAACAAATTTAATCCTGCAAGCATTTGACAAAGTGGGATTTTTCTCCATGAAAATTCATGTGATAAATAAATTTTTTAGTCTTTAAAAGTGCCACAAGATTCCTTTTTTATTGTATGCAGTGGTGTTGTAGCCATATTAGTCCCAGTATGTTAGACAGGCAATATGGTGAAGTTGGTGCCATAAAAGATACTACCTCACCTACCTTGTTTCTGGAAGTATTGGACATTTTGGGGAATTATAAGGAGCAGAATCAGATTTTCTAAGGTTGATCTGTTCCTTTACAGGGTGAAAGAGGTTTGCCTGGGCTACAAGGTTTGATTGGGTTTCCTGGAATGCAAGGACCAGAAGGTCCCCCTGGGCCACCAGGAATTAAGGTAGGATACATTTAGTACTTAAATGGGAAGATTTCCTGAAACCATTTTCACCGTAAAAGACAAAGATATTCCATTTTTCTTCTTACAGGGTGATACTGGAGAACCAGGACTACCAGGAACAAAAGGGACAAGAGTGAGTATCTGCTTATATTTATTCTTAATAATTTTGAAAAATATAGATTATGATTTTTTGTCTCAATGACTAGCTTAATTTTTCATCAGATATGTTCACTCTTTGCCAAGCACAAGATAATGTCAACCCTACTTCCCCTCTGAGTTAGTTTCAAAATTATTGCTGTTGCCTGAGTCAAACTGCCCTTGCCTACATCCTCTCACATTGCCAGCTTGTTCCTTAATGCTCTACTATTTACACTGCCCTTGACACTCTTCATGTATCCTTCCCTTCCAAACGTTATTGCCTTTTCCTTTGTTGTCATACATGGATATGCCTCCTCAAACTTGTTTACTAAGTCACTCTCTTACCTTCTTCAAAAGTCTCCCTAAAAAACCCACTTCTGATATCTCAACTATAGGAACTGAGCAGAGAGGAAAGAAGACACCTCCCTAATCCCCAAGTTAACAGAAAGAGCCATTAATATACGTCTGTGGTGGGGGCTCAATCTCGTCCCCATTAAAGCCAAACACAAAATACCCACTGCTTTCGGTAGGGCAGGAACAGGCCCTTTCAGAGTCTTTATGATCTCACTGTTCTTACTATTGTGCTTCTTATTACTGTCTTACACGTTGTGTTTGGTGCACACTTGCATCCATCATGTTCATTTTAGTTTCTATACTTGCTAGGGAACTGGCCATGTGTTTATTTGTTTTGTGAGGTACCTGGCTCTTTCGGGGTGCTCTAAATTAATAATTAACAAAGAACTAGAACTTGAATGTGTTGTATTTCTTACTACATTTTTTCTACCTAGGGTTTTCTTGCACCTAGTTTCACATAGGTTTACCTAATATGGCTCTCTAGTGTCCTCTTGTGGCTAGATGACAGTGAGACTACGTCAGCTACAGCCTTTGAGTTAATATCTGTAGCTCAGGCACTAACAGCTTACACTGGTAGACCCAGAGGTCTTAAAGTCAACTGCACTGTTGATGACAGACAAAGCCAGCTAGGAGCACTGATGTCATTACACTAGTTTAAGGGAACATATGACAACAGTATATGATGTCATCAATAGCAGTATCTGTAGATTAGTCATTTAATAGTGTTATAAACTTTGGACTGAAATTTATGTTACCAAAGTGAAAACCACTACATCTGTCTTTCCTGCTCCCCAACACCCGCATTAGAAATCATTAGATGACTAAATAAATCAGTATCATCAAAAGGATGAGTCTGGAAAAATACCGATTTGTTAAACTTGCAAAGTACCTGAGAAAAATATTGTAAGTATTTCAACTTTGTGATTTTTCTGAGCAATAAAAATTAAATTGTTGAAATGGGTTTGGCTTATGTAAGGGAGAAAAGGATTTATTGTGGTGTGTTAGCATCCTGATTTAATGTAAAACAGAGATTGCCATAGATTCAAATTGTGAATGACTGAATACATACTCCTTAGCAGCATTAACTGCAAATTTCAGTTCTGATCCAATTCCCATTGAATGCAACAGAACGGGTTCATCAAAGATTTTTCAATTTTTTTGGGGGGGGAAAAAAAATCAAAACTTGTGGATTTTTTCAATTATCAACTAGTTTATAGAGTGATTAAACTTTTGATGAAAAGTCTCTGCAAAACATTTTCAGGGATAGTTTTCAAATTATTTTAGGCAGCTCGAAAGGGCCATAATTAGATCAGGTTCATAATTTTGCAATTTAGTGGATAATTTTGATATCTTCACTTTAAAATTTTTAATACATGTTTATTAATTACAGGGCCCACCAGGTGCATCGGGGTATCCAGGAAACCCAGGTCTTCCTGTATGTATAAAGTATAAATGTATTTACAAACAAAGTCACAGTTTTACTTCAGTGACTTCAGGTGTGGATTAATATATGTTGTATTTTTCTGCCTTCTCCTGATTTCAGGGCATCCCTGGACAAGATGGCCCACCAGGTCCACCTGGTATCCCAGGATGCAATGGCACAAAAGTAACATTTACATTTTAAACAACAATTTCCTTGTGCATGTATTTTTTAAATTAATGTGTTTCCTAAACAAAATCAATTTCTCTATTCTCTTTAGGGTGAAACAGGTCCCATTGGTCCTCCAGGTTTACCTGGATTAGTTGGAGGCATAGTAAGCGAACATTTTGTTATATAATTTATTTCTTTCACCTCTGATTCTTGAAATTTTAAATATTATCACAAACTGTATAATATTTATAAAGTGTGTGAGGAAAAAATTATACATTTTAAGTGTTTATTTTCCAGGGACCACCAGGACCTCCTGGAATGAAGGTACATTTTGCCTTTAAAATCAAACATATTCATATTTTGCTTTCAAAAATTAAAAATCAGATAATCTGTGAACATCAAAATTAGTAGTCCTTAAGTAGGTATTGATGCTGCAAAGATTTACACATGTGCTTGACTTTGTACATTGGGAGGTAGTCCTATTAGATTCCATAGTGTATAAAGTTTAAGCACTTGCATGCATCTTTGCATGACCACGGCCCTTTTATGGTTGGGCTACAACAACAAAGAAAACAGTAGACACTGTTAAGCAGGTGTTTTATGGCCATTATCTGATGTATAAAGACAAATTCATTTTTAAGATTCAAGCATATATTACTTTGACATTATCAGGTCTGAGATAACTCAAACATTTCAGCTTTCTAGTCAGTTTTTCACAGAGATTCTCCTTTGGAAGACTCCCAGATAGCCAAGAACATGAGCAAGATTTTATTTCTGCTAAACGAACAGTTGGATTTGAATTTATAAAACTATCTTTCTGTGTAATGAAATGTGCATTCTATGCTCCTTCTAAGGAATGAAATGTTGAATGTCAGTAAAAGGATTTGACACATGAAAATAATATTAATGGATATAATTTGAAACTGCAATTTTCATATAAATCATAAGTGCAATCACAGTTTTGTAGTGACAAGCCTCTTAGTCATAAAAACACTCCTGCCTTGTTCTCTCATATGGGAGCAAATGACTCATGTTAAAATAACAATGATGCCCTTTAGTGATTCTTTTATGTACAAGTGTGCATAGGAAAACAACTTTAGAAGCAATGTGACTTAATCACAAAGGACTGTGATTTGTTCAGAATTTGTGAAAATTGCATCATTTGATCCCAAAAAGCAAAGTGAATGTATGCATAACTTAATTTACAATAAGCAATTTGGATGAATAATATTGCCTTATTTTAGGTATAACTTGTTGTGAGGAAAAAAGCTCACTTTTTGCAGGCTATTATATTTTAGAGTCAAGATTTACTTCAAGGAAATTCTGCATTTATTCTGTGATCCGAGGGTCACCCTAGCAATTCTATTTATGATTTGGACACACTAGAGCTGAATTTAGAGCTGGTCTGGTCAGGTGTGACTTAGGCCAGGTTTATGCAAGTGGCAAAATTTGGCAGCAGTCAATGGGAGTTACGCAAGCTATGCACAATAGCTTGTATAACGCCCATCAACTTCATAATTTCCATTCTATGTACTGTCTTCACTTCACTGTGCCAATGGGAAATTTGTTCTTGTTGATGCAGCAATATGCCAGCTGAGGAGGTAGATTTATTAGATTGACTTCTGGATTGAGTATGTCTACTGAGTGGTCAGTTGATCCAGATAAATTGATTTTAAGACAGCAAATTTGCTACTCTCAGTGAAGATATCCCCTTGGTTGTACTCAGTGGAGGAGGAATTTAGGAACTCTTCAATCCTTTTTGGTTAGATGAACTCAAATTGTCCATTTGAAATCAAGTAAATTACTACTAACATGAGTAACAGTGGTAGAACTAAGCCCATGTATGGGAAAGGAGGATACAAATTTATCATTATATATGATCAGATTTTGCAACCTTTTCTTACAGTGAGTAGCACCCTGCTATACAAGAAGTTCCACTGTTTTCATCAGTATTACATGTAAAATCTGGAGTGTAATGAAAAACCATGCTAGAATGTAAATCCTTCTTGAATTATAGAGGTTAATGGACTCAACACAACTGATATGGTTTAACAGGGTGGGGGAAGTTTCAGGGAGCCCCTGCAGGCAGTGCTTTGTCACCTCTATGTGACACAGAGTACAGCTCCAGGTGAACTCCTATGTACCACCATGAAGGAAGGTTTTGGAGATAAAGCATAAGTGTAAATACACTGATTCACCATACACTGCTCCCATGTTAGAGGTGCTGTCCTGTGGTCATGGGGAATACTGCAGTCTCAAGATTGTGTAAATCAGTGATTTTCAAACTTTTTTCTCAGGACCAGTTAAAAAACAGTCATTTATGCCTATGATGTGGCCCTGTGCTAGGGGTCAGCAACCTTTATCTACTGCTGGCTTGGCTCTCTCCTCCCTGGGTGCCTCAGCTGTGCAGCAGCTCCTTCCACCAAAAAAAAAGTGGTCATCACCTGAAAATTCAGCAGCAACCACAGGTGGGGGGGGGGGGAGATAGTCCTCAGGCATGTGACTGAAAGAAGACTAAAGTGCTTCTTTTCACAGTGTCCCTGGGGACCCTGTCTTAGCTGCCACTCTGGTCTGGAGCAGAAGTCCCCAGGCATACCACAGAGTGGAGCAGCCCCAGGCTGCTTCTTTCCAGGTTGTGTCAGAGAACAAATCCCCAGGCATGCTACAGAGAGGGGTTGTGACCCGGTTCCTGAGGATCTGCAACCCAGTACTTCTGGGTCCCAGCTGGTGGTCTGAAAACCACTGGTCTAAATGGCTATCAATCACAGCTTGGGAAGGAACCCTTGGCTGTAAAGTTCCAAATGTTTCCAGCACGCAAGCAAAATACTAAGAGCACATAGACTGTTATTTAATGGGCAGTTAGTGGGATTTTCCCACCAGTATGTGGAAAGTAAGGGGCAAAGTTAAGATTGGTCCTGGAATCTTTACTGAAGGTTTCAAGGATCTCTGACACTGAAGTGCTTTTAAAAACCACTACAGCTTCCTTGTGATTTTTTAAAATTAAATAAAACAAGTAAAATGCTTACCATTTTTGTAACTTTCTCAAATGATTCCAGAAGTCTGTGTAGATGTTATATGAGTCCTTTTCTCCAGCCTTAATGTCAGTGTTATGGAATGAATTTTTGTGTGTGCATATATACATGGCACCTTTATCTTTTTCTTCTCATATAGGGAGATCCAGGTGAAGTGATTGGGTTCTTACCACAAAATGTGCTACAAGGTGAAAAAGGCTACCCTGGTCCCCCTGGACTACCAGTAGGTCTTAACTAAAATAACTGCACCAAAACAACTGGAGGTTGGGGGTGATGGGGGGGGCAGCACTGTGTGGCTTGCTAAAGAAGAGGGAATCATGCTTTATGTGAAAGGGAGGGAAGAGCAGAGCTCTGACCAACTTCTTTTTTGCAGCAGCTTCAATGTGGAGTCTGGGAACAGATGGGCTGGGGGAATTAAAAATGAACAAGCCGAGGTGGGAGAGCCCATTCTCCCAGGAGCAGATGAAGCAGCACCCACCTTCCTCTCCTTGAAGTGGGAAAATGCCAGGTTCAAGCAAAGCTGCTGTGTGCATTACACCAGCTGCCCCTTTTCCCTGGAAGGTTGGGGAGCAGTAGCTGAGGGAGAATTTTTCCCTCATCACCAGATTGGACTAAATAGTGTAGAGATTTTCTTTCATCTTCCTAATAATGGGTCCAGGGAGAGCTTTGCTGATGTAGGGCGTGAAAGGAGTTATGTTATGTGTTGCAGCTGGTTATGTAAGTGTGAGATGGATATTAAGTACAGGTACTCCATAGCTTACAGATTACAAGGTTACGATTTGCTTATTCCCACACCTGAAATGAAGATGTTCAGCTGGAGTAGAGTTGTTAGCTCTGACATTACTTAGTTAAAAATAAAACAAGAGAACTTATCTAAAGAAAGTAAAGTAGAGTAGAGTTGTGAGTCTGTGAAGATCTTCTTTTGAAAGAGCTGAGCTCAAGTTCAGGAAAGTGGAAGCTTCAAATTCTCTCCCAATTTCAGGGCTTTAAATACCCTTTTTTGCACAGTAGAGGAGGTTTACCTTTTATACGCTTCCAAAAATAGATTGAATTATCTCATTCCTCCTGGCCCAAATAGGGGTCTTGACTAAAAAAAAAAAAACTGTTGGAGTGCCTTCAGGTTATTGGTCCAGGGGTGATTGACATATTTTCTAGAATGTTGCCCTTCATCTTTCTCCTATTTTCCTGTTTACCACCTTCTGGATTTTGTGGTGTGTCTGCAGAAATGTTTTCCACCTATTTGTCTGCAAAACATGATCTGAATAACTTATCTGGTACTTTCCCTTAAAATCTGCAAGGCCCACGCTAACCTCTGACCTAGTTAGCTTTCTTCTATTGCATAGATAAATGCAAACCCTGTTGTTTTTACAAAGTTTGCAGGATCTCATCCTATTGCACAGCAGTCTTGTGGACTTGGTCACTTCTTTAGCAAAGCGATTACATGCAGGTTTTGTCATTCTTGCATTACCAGCTTCTAGAAAAAACTAGTACTAACCTACTTATACTAAGTAAAATACTATAGAACCATGGTTTCTTAGACTTATATAAAGAGAGATATATCTGTATGAAATGGATAGAGAGTAATATATGCATGCAAGCTCAATATAGATATAGCCAAAGGCTGTAAAGTTGAGTAAAAAAACAACAAGCAGTTGTGTGGCACATTAAGACTAACAGATTTATTTTTTGCATGAGCTTTCGTGGGAGAAGATCCCACTTCCTCAGATGCATCTGAGGAAGTGGGATCTTCT
>ML682082.1:825461-865461 GCA_007922195.1 Podocnemis expansa | reverse complement strand
GCCTAGTTCAGACTAAAATATTTTTTAGTTCCAACTAAGCAAAGCTTAGTTTGAACTAATTAGTTTGGCTAGTTAGTCCAAACTAACTGCTTAGTTAGAACTAATTTGCATTTTTAGTTTGAACTAGCCCCATGAAGACATGCTAGTTCAAACTAAATAAGTTTGAACTAGCAGTTAGTTAGAACTAAGCACTTTTCAAACTATAAAAAGCATAGCTAGTTTGAACTAAAAAACTGTGCTTAGTTTGAACTAACTTCAAACCATTTAGTTTGGACTAAGAAAGTCAGAACAAATCTTTTGGGTGTAGACATAGCCTAATAGTAGAAACACTGAAGCACGAGGATTTAAATCTCTGCCAAAATTCCCATAATTAATTATAAGAATTCTGGATATTCATGTTATCCCTAAAAATGTCCATTCCCTTTCTGAATTGTGCCTAGTTCTTGGCCTCAGCAAGTTCCTAGGGCAATGAGTTCCATAGTCAAACTATAATATTGTATGAAACAGTATTTTTTTTAACCTTCCCACCTTTTTATTTCATAGAAGGTCCCCATGTTCTTCTCACTTGGGAGAGGGAGAACAAAAGTTCCTGATCTACTTTCTCTAGAAAATTCATTATTTATACTTTAGCGCAGGGGTTCCCAACCTTTTTAAGGCTGAGGACCCCCTTTGGAGGGGAAAAAAGTTTGCAGCCTCCTGGGGGGAGCCAGGTGTCACCGTGCAGTGGCAGCGCCTCAGCGCAGTGCAGAAAGTGGCCTGTATAGCACAGAATGTGGCCCATGCAGCTCTCCAGTCGGGGAGACGGGGCCACCGCAGCCATGGCCGCGTACCCCTGCCTGGGAGCCGCCATGGCCATGGCCTTTGCCCCTGCCACTGCCTGGGGAGCGGGGAACCACTGGGCCATGGCCCTCTGCCTGAAGCTGCCATGGCCATGGCCATGGCCCCTGCCCCTGCCCAGAGCCACTGCAGCCATGGCCCCTGCCCTTGCCCAGAGCCGCAGTGGCCATGGTCCCCTCTGGGGAGCTGGGAGCTGCCATGGTCAGGGCCCCCTCCCCCGCCTGGGGAGCCGGGAGCCACCACTGCTATGGCCCCCTCAGGAGCTGCCGCAACCATGGCCTCCTCCCCCTGCCCAGAGCCTCCACAGCCATGGCCCCTGTCCTCTGCCTGGGGAGCTGGGAGCCGCCATGGCCATGGCCCCCTCTGGGGAGCTAGGAGCCATGGCAGCCATGGCCCCCTCCCCCTGCCTGCAGAGCTGGGATCTGCCACAGCTATGGGCCCTGCCCCTGCCCCTGGAATATTTCCTGCCCGTCCGGCCCTTTTCTGTCCCCCCTTTGCTGGTTCCCCATCCCCAACGCCCCTACGGGCCCTTCCCCTCCTTACTTGGCCATTGGAGTTGGGGGCACCTGGCTGCCCCACAGGCTGCTCTCCCTGAGTGCATCCTCAGGGGGTCCGAGTTTTAAAACCTTCCTGCCTGGGGGAAGCTCCTGATGGCCAGAAGCCTGGGTCTCCATAGGAACCGGAGACCCTGATGTTGTCTGGCCCCAGCTCTCAACCTCTCCATGGACCCCTGGAGCCATGCTGCAGCCCACCAGGGGTTCACGGATCACAGGTTGGGAACCACTGCTTCAGCATAAGAAATCATTCTGAGTCCAGTTAGATCTCCTAATACAGAATATATTTTCTTAAACCGAAGTTAAAAAGAAATTCCTGGATTTAGAATAGTATAGAGACTTTTTTTAGCCTTATTTTATATTGTAAATATTTTATCTGGGCCATTATAATCCTATATTTATGGACTGCTGTGAAGGAAATGAATAATTATCATCTTGTATTTTATCTAATGTGATAGCTGAGGCAATGAAGACTATGTGCAGAGAAACAGAAGATTTAGTAAGATTGATTTGTTGACCTGCTTAGAGTTACCATTTGCACACACATACACACACACACACAAAGAGAGGGAAAAGTAACCCAGCAGGAATAATGTGCATAATACTTTTAGGAGGTGTGTTTTTTGAACAGCAGTTGATTTTGTCTAGAAGCAGGTGGAAAATAAAATAAATACACATAGGTGGTGTCCACACACAGACAGTTAAATCAATTTAACTTAAATCAATTTAGTAAAATTGCCATAAAAATCATTAAATCGATTTAAGCTAAATCGATTTAAGAGGTCCACACAAGATAGTCAAATTGAACTAGCATGTTCAGGGACAGGACTCGCTAGTTCAATTTAGGAGAAGGATACCATAGGAGGTGTGACAAGATGACCCCCTAGGAGTTCCGTGCCCCCACCTGATATATAAAAAGAGGAAGGCACCTTGGGAAGAAGGAGGGCAAAACTATTGAATCAAAACAACCATTAAACCAAAATAACACATCTGCAGGGCATTATTTCAATACAACAGTTGCGGTCCAAGCATTGTTTTGATTTGAAACTAGGCTTTATTGAATCACTGTAACTTTCCTTGTTTCAAAATGACAGAACTCGTCATTTCGAAACAAGAAGCTGTTGTGTGGACCTACACTTTTTAAAAATCAAAATAACCAGTGTTATTTCAATTTAAAAGTTGTGTGTGGACATACTCATATAGTGTATTTTCCAAATTTTCCCTCCTAGGTTTTGGCTTTATTGGAAGCTATAATTATGATGAAACAGCTGAAACTTCAGCCTACTATTTTCTTCTAAGCATGGGGCTTCTGTGCACAATCTCTTTCATCCCAGCCCCTCATTTTATCTGATAGACACACAAAACCCTTTTGTATCTGTTCTGTGAGTGAGGGAGGGAGCTCAGTATATTGGTCATGGTCAGCTCCATTTGTCCAGTGTGAGGTTGATGCACCCCATCACACAATTGTTAGGATTCCCTGATAAGTCAAACAATCATGATTTGTGAACTGAGAACCCCTGGCAGAGCATAGAAACCAAGCAGTCTGTAGCCCCTGGGGTGGAGCAGAAAAAAACAATCAATCTGTAGCTCCTGAGGTGGGACAGGGCATGCACTCATGTTATATCTATGGGCACCACTAGCCATGGCTGGTGGCAAGTGCAAGAGAGAAGGTGAATCCAGGGCCATGGTACTCCTCTGGGTTCTGACCTAGGGCACTATGGAGCAAAAAACTCTGCATTAAGGGTTCAGGCAGTGGCTCCTAACATATTCCTTAGGTGACCTTTCCTAACTGACAACAGCTCAGCATCCCCATCAGACTCTATGCCTGGCTAGTTATCTGCATTGCAATCTGGATCCGTTTTCCCAGTGGCCTAGAGAGTCTACAGTTTCTCTCCAGGAGCCTGCGGGACACTCTTCTTCTGCCCTTTTATCTGTCTCCCTCATCAGGAGCATGTGCATCTGGGATGAGTGGCAGAGTTTCTTGGGCCCACAGTGATTGATCAACCCCCTTGGCACAATACAGAGGCAGGGGCTGACACATGCCATCACAGGATCCTTGTAAGAATTAAGTTGGACCTGCCAATATGACTGAACAATATTTATGCTGCTTCTTTGTGGCACCTTACATCAGGGTGACTCAAAGCAGAGTTTTAGTCTGCCAACCTATGTATATCGTGATTTACAGCAATTATATGTGCAAAGCTTTTGGTAATTAGACATTTGGTTTAGCTAAAATAATAATCCCACAAATATCCTGTCATTTTTAAAAAGTGAGAGATAGTTCTATTTTATTAAATTGTTTTATTTATGAATGTTCTCAGTATAAATATTCCAACTAAATCAGTAATCCTGAATTTTTTGTCAATAGGGTGAACAAGGAGCTCCAGGCCCAGAAGGAATAGCCCTACATGCATTAAATGGGACCCAGACTTTCTATTTTGATAAGGTGAGAAAATATTACTCAATCTTAATAATATTGGACTCCTTGTTTCTTTGCTTAAAGCAGGAGTGTCAAACTCATTGTCTCTGGGGTGGATCTGGCCCACCAAGGGTGCTCCTCTGGCCCATGGAACTGCTGCCTGGACTGTACCTGCAGATCTTCTGCAGCAGTGAACTCCAAAGACAGGCTCTTGGAATGGCAGGGCATGCCTCTGACTCACTTGCGTGATCAAAGTGGCTATGTCTATGGGAGGGCCCGTGGAAGTCGATTTTACAAGGTCAACTTTAAGTCGACCTTGTTAAGTTGGCTTCAGGGTATGTCTATGTAGACAGTGACCAGACATACCCAGGGTGCCCCTCCTTCTAGCCTGCCCCCTAGTCCAGATTGGGTACTCTGAGCCCAATGGGATCCAGGGGCCGATCCGGACTGGGGCTGATCTGGCTCCTAACCTCTAAGGAGGAGCTGAGAGGTGGGTCCCACTCCCAACCCCTCTCTACCAGGGCAAGCAAAAACGTGCTAGGAGCCTGCCCTGGCTCCCACCCCTCTGTATTGGCAGTGGGGGCTTAAAGCTGACTCCTGCCAGCCCTGACAAGTGATGCGGCCAAATTTGCCCCCCATCACTTATCTGGGCAGGAGGATCTGCAGCCTGGTCAACTTCACAGGCGTGAAATTGACCAGGCTGCAGAGTGGTTGGACTCTGCAGCCTGATCAGTTTCACTTCTGTGAAACTGACCAGGTTGCGGAGCCACCTGCCAGGGGTCGGGGACCCAACATCACCCCTGGCCATGTGCAAGCAGCCAGGAGTGTGGGACCTGACATCGCTTCTGGCCACTTGTGGGTGACCAGGGGCGCAGGACACAACATCGCTCCGGAGCAGCCAGGAGTGATGGTAAGTTCCCGCGCCCCTGCCCATCCGTGAGCTGCCAGGAGTGATGTCAGGTCCCACACCCTTGGCTGCTTACAAGTGGCCAGGGGCAATGTTGGATCCCGTGTGCCTGGCTGCTTGTGAGCTGCCAGGAGCAATGTAGGTCCCTCCTACCCCTGCCGCTCACAAGTGGCCAGGGGCGGGCTGGCTCCCCATGCCCCTGGTCCCTTGCAAGGGGCCAGGGGTGATGTTGGATCCGGGATGGGGCTCTCAGCCCCTCTCTGTAGGCTGCGAGGGCTAGGAGCCTGCTGGGAGCCCATCTGAGTCCCAGAGGCTTGCACTGGCCAGCCAGCAGCTCTGAGTCTGGTCAATTCACAGACTCCGGGTCTGTGAAATTGACCAGGAGCTGGTCAGTTTCACAGGCACAGAATCTGTGAAACTCCTAGCTACTGGCTGGCCAGCACAAGCCTCTGGGAACCAGATGGGCTCCCAGCAGGCCCCTAGCCCCGCAGCCTACAGAGAGGGGCTGAGAGCCCCATCCGGCTCTCAAACCCTCTGTGCAGGCAGCAGGAACTGGCTGCCAGTCCCTGCACCCCCATGGTGAGGGGCTGGAAGCCAAACTAGCCCCAGCTCCTCACCGCAGGGCTGGAGCCAGATTGGGCCCCCTGGCTGGATCAGGCCCCAGCCCAATCACACCTACCAGGGAGGAAGGGGTAGGGCCTGCCTGTAAAGTCAGCTTAAAAACTTAAGCCAATTTACAGGGCAGGAGTTATTTAGTCGACTTAAGCACTTGCTTAAGTCGACTTAATTTTTTCTAAATATAAATGAGGCTTTATTTAAGTTGACTTAAGGGCCCTTAAGTCGAATTAAAGCCCCAGTGTAGACATACCCAGTCAGAGCACAGGGGAACAAAGGAAGTACTCCAGTGAATCCCGGCTCAGCTCTGCTGTGGTCTGCCAACCAGTCAGAGTCTCAGTCACAGCAGGCTAGTCTGGCTCTGGAGAGTCCCCACATCACCCCCCATCCCAACTGTTCACTGTCAGTCAGTCAGCATGATAATTTGATTGACAGCACATTGCTCAAATCACAAATAAAAAAGGAAAAAGTGGCTGGGGCCCATGTGGGAGCAAGCCAGTCAAAGGCCAGCAAGGACAGAGCCAATCAAAAGCCAGCATTCTAAATGATTGACAGTGTGTGGGCTGAGAGAGGGAGAGGAAGGAGCCCAGCCTGACTGCCTGTGACTAAGACTGATATTTTTGCCTGCCACCAGGAGGAAGGGGAATGGTGGAGGGCATCTGGGAGCCAGTGTTCAGAAGGAGGTGGCCCACAGGGCAGGAGAAAGGGAAGGTGTCAGAGAGCCAGCGGCACTGGGGAAGGGAAAGGGGCAACCACGCCACTCCGAACATGGAGGGGGAAAGGGTTGGGGAACCTATGCAGCCACGTGGCCCGCAACAAGTGTCCTGCATTCCAGTGTGGCCCCCCATATTGAATAAATTTGACACCCCTGGTTTAAAGTCAATGGGGTCAAGCTTACTAAAGAAGGACAGGGAAAGCAGAGTTATAAGCAATCAAATGCCAATTATGCAAACTTGGTCCATATTTTATATTTCCTAAATGAAATGCAATACTATTCCTGTAAGTATCTCAAGAATTTGTACATGGGTACAGTGTGTTTATGATAGTACCTCTGCAAATACATCATATGTCCCTAGAAGACTTAGGGAACAAGGTTATACATTAGAGAAGGTTCTCTCGTCCTTACTTATGTACATTTTAACGCAACATCACTTAAGTGATGAATTGAGAGAAGAGAAGCACACCATTCCAGAATCGGAGCAGTTCAGTCATAGTGGCCTTACACTCATATCATGTTAGATTTAGTCTCATGAATAGAATCCCCGGCAGTGAACTTGAGTGCTAACATATTGTATAGTTAATTAATGGGCCATCATTAGCAAGAATTATTAGAATAACAGATTAGATTTAATGGATTTTAATTTTGTATTTTAAAAAATGTTTAAAATTTGTCAGGTTATCTTTCCTTGCATATCTTTACGCTTTTTAATTTTAATGAAAGTGGAGAATGAAGGGACAGTGTACCATATGTGAAAAAGAGGAAAGAAATGATTTATAGCAGATGTGGATTATGGATAATTTTCCCATATATTAATTTGTATTGGTTTCTAATTTCATTAGGGTGAAAAAGGTGAAAAAGGTGATATTGGGAGTAAAGTAAGTATTATGTAATCATTTTGTTTGCAATAATAAGTTTGACTAAACCAAATGGTGACCAAGCCTTAAAAAATGCTGTATATTTAATGATTCATAACTAAAATAAAATATAGAATGAAATTTGGCAGCGTGATTAATTTGGCTTGTTTTCTTAAGGGATCTCCATGCGTAGGTATCAAAGGACAGAAAGGTGAAACTGGGGAACCTGGTCCACGAGTAAGTATATGGTATTTTATCTATAAAAACCGAGCATCATTGTATTTCTTTTATAAAATTTATTAAACTTGGTACCTTACCAATGAGATGTATCATGTGATATTTTTGTTAACTTAGGAGTTTTGCCAAAGCTTTCAATAGGGGTAGTATTTGGCTCATAGTAGTTATAAAATATTGTAATATCTAAAAACCTCGTAAATACTTTACAATACATTTAAGGTCTGATCCTGCTTCCACTGAATTGGTAATTGACAGAATCTATTGACTTCAATAGAAGCAGGATCTGACCATTACAAGACAGAACATAATATCTCCTAATTCAAATCAATTTACATAAATGAAAGATTTGCATAATTTACTATACATACCTCTATACTTTAAGTACATAAGGCACAGTAAAGCTGTTTAGTTCACTCATAACTTTTCTTCTAGAAGGTGAGGAGTGGAGAGAAAGCAACTTGACTGACATAAGTTACCTTGTTCATGTTTAGCTTTTTTTCCTATAGATTTTAATGCCATAAGGGATCTTTATGTCTAGTCTGACAATCTACAAAACACAGGTCATAGAATTTGACTCAATAATTCCTGTTTCAGGTCCATAACAGCTGGATGATCTATAGTATATCTTCCATAGTTTATTAGATAAATAGTTTTAGTGTAAAAATCTAAACAGAATGTTCTTATTGAGAGCCTGCTTATGGCCATTCCTAAATTAGGTGTGTGTATACACCACATGCACTGGTGCTGGATAATTTTTTCCCCTAGTAATATCTGTAGGAGCCAACTCTGGTTCTCCCTGCAGTGGCATGACTTGCATCCATATATAGGTGCCATCGGTTCCCCCTCCCTCCATTTTTGCCACCATTGATGGTGCTGTAATATCTCTTGCCTTTGCAAGTTCTCTTGCTATAACTAGCAGTTTCATTGTTCTAATTAATATTTAATAGTTTAGTTATGGTTGGTTCCAGGTTGTTTTTTGTTAGAATCACAGGGTCAGGGCACACCCATTCCCCAGGGTTAAACCCTACTCTTTGTGTACAAAGCCTATGCTGAGGCGTGACCCACACCAAAACCGTTTAAAGTATCCAGGAGACATGCATGCAAATGAGAGGTGCAAAATCTGTAGAAGTTTGTGCCTTTAGACTAATAAAGAATGAGATATCCATCTTAAGGTCATCATGGTGGAACTGGCACTTAAACTTATGGTGGATCCTGGTAGATCTGACTTGGCATTAAGCATGATGGCCTCAGTGTGCAGCACTCCTCTGCTTCCTCTCAGCACCATTCGCCATCTCCAGCACCAAAGAAGAGGCCAAAGAGGACTTGCACTGAGCAGGGACATTCCCCAGTGGAAAAGGCTAAGGGGGACCAGGCAAGACACAGACTGGGCCACCAATCCTCTCTGCCTCAAAAGGGTCCCTCACCATTGCAAGCATCAACCCCCACACTAGTGCCAGGTATCAGTAATGGCCTTCATTACCTGCTGGTGCCATCAACTGGGAGACTTGCCAAGCTATGAAAGACCTCAGGGCCCATACCACCAATGTGGAGGAACAATCAGCCACTCTGAGACTCAGCAGTGGCAATAATGATCAGTGCACCAAGGGACAGATCTGTCCAATATTCTCTTTCGTTAAGGCACTGTTTGCTAGTGTTCATGTGCTCTCTGGAATCAAAGCCATGCTCTCTAGGTCAGGACAGTGACAGATCTGGCTCCCAACACCGGTCTCCGGAGGACCGACACCTTATGGAAACACTGCCATGGAGCTCCAGAGTGACACAGGTCACCAAACTAAAAGCATGTCTCCCTAGCACCACAGCCTTACTCATCTAGTTCATTCTAGGAAACCAAAGGACAAGAGCAGGTCCTGGCTTGCCCACCACTAAGGGCCTCCACACCACTCTTTCATTCCTGAGCAGTGAGCCTTTTGGATTTGGTGCCACCATGGCCGCTGGATAACTGCACATCCCAGCAATGAGGAGGCACTCATATGAGGCAAACTGTGGCACCAGTGTCCAGTTTCTCTACAACACTACCAATGGGAGCATAGCCATGGGGTCGATGGCCTGTATTGTGGCCCTGCTGGTGGGAGTTTCATTTGGCTATTCCATAATCTGGCTCTGGGAGAGGATCTTCAGTGCCACAGTCCTTCATCTCTCAAAGTTTGGAGCTGCACTTGGACTTGGAGTCCATCCATAAGAATTCATTTGGCTCAACTCCAAGGGAATCTACCCCTCCTAGAGGAGCTACCATCTCAGCTACTGGCCTCCTCATCATTGTTATTGGATGAGGCAGCCACAGGCCCTTTGTTAGGATCACTGTTAGATGACTTTAGGACACACCAGGACTTGCTGAAAAGGGTCACCTCTAATCTGTGCCTAAGGTAGAGGAGTTGAATGACCCACTGGGTGAGCTCTTTGGTATACTACCCTCAGTGGTTCCCAGCAAAGTGGCCCTCCTGGTTGATGAAGAGAGGGTTAAATTAGCCAAGGCCTTGTGGCAAATGCCATCTTCTTTGACCCCTCATTGAAATGGACAGAGAAAAATACTATATTCCAATGAAAGGATTCAAATACCTCTATATCCACCTCATGCCAAGCTCTTTGATGATCACCTCCCCTAACAAAAGGGGCAGTCAGGAGAAAGTGAACTCAACTCCTAAAAACAAAGGAAAAAAGACTTGGATCTCTTTGGTTGGAAAATGTATTCCATGGCTAGCTTACAGCTATAGTTAATCAGCAGGAGTTGCTGGAAAGATACAATATCTGGCAATTGCTAGACAAGTTTGTGAATTCCTTGACCCCTTCCTCCAAACAGCAGTTCAAGGCCATCATGGCAGAGGAGAGAGCAGCAGCCAGGGCATCGCTGAAGGTGGCTTCTGATGAGGTGGACTAAGAAGCTAGGTCAGTGACCTCAGTGGTGCCTGCAAGATGGGCCTCATGGCTGCAGTCCTCTGGTCTCCTGTCAGAAGTCCAGCAATCAGTACAGGACCTCCCTTTTGACAGCGTTTCCTTCCTTGCTGAGCAGATGGACCCTAGACTGCATGGCATGAAATATGCAAGGGCCACATAAAAGTCTCTTGGACTCTATCCCATCTTCCTTCAGGAGACACCTCAAGCCCCTGCATCAGCAACAGCTTGGTGAATATCCCTGAAAGGAATCCTTTAAGAAGATTAAGTGTTATAAGAGAAACCAGGGTCACCTGTCATCAACCAGCCCACAAGCAGGCTCCAGCTTCCATAATCAGGGTGGAAAATGGACCTTTTGAAGGTGCACCTAAGAGTGACCTACCAGTTTTATTCATGGATCCAGCTGTCACTTTTATTTTCTTTTTCCTTGGCCTGTTTCTTCACAGCCTGGCCCACCATCACTTCAGACCGATAGATGCTCAGCACAATCGTGCTTGGCTATATCCTCCAGTTTGTCTTACTCCCTACCTCCTACCCTTCCTCTCTGTCCCTCTTCAGAGTCCCCTGACAAGCAACTTTTCGAGCAGGAAGTGTGAGCACTCATGCAGGAAGAGATTCCCTGGGACTGACAGGGTTGAGGATTTTACTCCTGTTATTTCTTGATTTCAAAGGCGAAAGGAGGACTGAGACCTATCCTGGACTTAAGAAGCCTCAACAAATACCTCAGGAAGTTAAAGTTTTGTATGGTCTCCATAGCCACCATTATTTTCTCTCTGGATCCAGGTGACTTGTATGCTGCTCTCAACTAAAAGAATGCATACTTATACATTGCAATCATCCCTGGCCACAAGACTCCTACAGTTTATGGTGGGGGAGTGCCATTATCAGTTTGCAGTGCTCCTCTGTGGTCTTTCAGCCATGCCAAGAGTCTTTACCAAGTGCATGAGGAAAAAGTTATCTGGCACTGATGCATGTGGTGGGCACACGTGTAATTTGGGAATGGACATGAGCAATGCGTCTTGAAGAACAACAGTTACAGGTATCAAAGGCGTAGTAATATTAGCCTAGTTCAGCAAAACAAACAAGGAGTCCTGCGGCACTTTTAAAGACTAACAGATTTATGTATCTCATGACCTTTCATGGGAGAAAAATCCTGCTTCATCAGATGCTTTGAAGATGGGAAAGTTGCAGCAACGTGTAAGTCATAAGATCAGGTCAGACTGTTACAGCAAATCAAAGCAGTTGTTTAGAGTCAAACACTGGGGAACAGTGTATAGAGGAAGGTGAGGTCAAATCACCTGTTGCAATGACAAAAAAATCATCAGTCCCTATTTAATCCTAAGGCATCGGTGTCAAATATAAATATGAATTCCTATTCTGTAGTTTCTCTTTGAAGCTTTGATTTGTAATCCATTTGTTTGAGCCTAGCTATTAACAAATTATCAATGGAGTGAGCAGGGAGACTGAAGTATTCCACTGTTGATCTTTGAATATTGTCATTTCTGATGTCAGACTTGTGTGCATTTATTCTTTTGCACAGAGACTGTCCTGTTTGTCCAATATATAAGCCAGAGGGGCAAATAGTGTAGTGGCTAACACTTCTGCTTAACATGCAGATAGTCCTAGGTTCAATTCTCAGGGGGTTGGACTTGATGATCTCACGAGGTCCCTTCCAGCCCTATGATTTGATTTCATACTGGTACAGCACCTTACTTTCTAACATTGTATCTGGTAGCCTGAGGATTTGATTTGATCTCTTGCACTTGATGGCATAAATCACATTGGTGGATGAGCAAGTGAATGAGCCCTTGATGGAGTAACTGGCTTGATTAAATCCTATGGTGGTGACTTTTGTGCAGATGTGTGGGCAAAGTTGGCAATGTGGTGTGTTGCAGGGGTAGGGGTTAAAGTATGCCGGAACACCCTGGAACGCTGTTCTGGGCCCCACTATTTTTAGGGGCTCAGCATTCCAGGGCCCCTGAAAATAGAATGTGGAGCCAGAACACTGAGTTCCGGGGTGCTTCATTGAAAAATAGTGGGCACAGGAACTCTGCATTTGGGGTCCATGTTCTATTTTTAGGGGCCTGAATGCTGGGCCCCTAAAAATAGAAGGCCCTGGAATGGCATTCTGCTGTGTTCCAGGGGACAGGAGCAGGAGTTAGATGCATTACTAGGGACTCAAACCCCACCCCAAACCCCTCCCTTTCTAGGCCCTGCCCACAACCTGGGGCCTGCTACCCAAGCCCCAGCTGTGCTGCTGCCCTGGGGCCTACTGCCCCCACCTCTCCAGCCATGCCACTGCCACCAGTGAGTGTGGGGCAGCTGGCTCGTGCTGGGTGGGGGGTATTGAGGGTGGGGGTGGCAGGAGCTAGGGTCCAGGGGGCCCACTGACACAGGGGGGCCCATTGGCATGGGAGCGTTCTGGGGTCCCCTAAATTATTCTTTAATCCCTGTGCAGGGGTATGTGCCTGCTTTAATGGTTCTGTTGTTTGGTATGTGCTGGTGAGTACCTGCTTAAGGTTTGCAGGGGGTGGGGTCTGTAAGTTTGTAGAGGCCTGTCTCCCGGGTACTATAGTTTTAAGAATGCTTGATGGAGATCCTGAAGGTGTCTATCTCTCTCTCTTCTCATTGCAACAGATAATTTGACCTCACGTTCCTCTATCTGCTTTTCCCCAGTGTTTGAATCTAAACAACTGCTTTGATGTGCTGTAATAGTCTGACCTGATCCTATGACTTACATTTCCCTGCATTTATTTTCCTCCCATTCTGTAAATGTTAGGGAGGTCGAGGCTGGATATTAGAAAAAACTTTTTTACTAGGAGAGTGGTGAAGTCTTGGAATGAGCTGCCTAGGTAGGTGGTGGAGTCTCCATCTTTGGAGGTGTTTAAGGCCCAGCTGGACAAAACCATGACTGGGATGGTTTACTGGGAGTGGTCCTGCCTCTGGCAGGGGGTTGGACTAGATGACCTCTGAGGTCCCTTCCAACCCTATGATTCTAAGTTCTTGATCGACAAAGTATCTGACGAAGTGAGATTTTCACCTACAAAAAGGTCATGCAATAAATAAATTTGTTAGTCTTTAAAAGTGTGACAGGGCTTCTAGTTACAGGCACATAATTTTTGGTGGATCATGACCCCCCAGAGAGGCATGGAAAATGTTATTAAAATGTGCCATAGGAAAAAACCTTTACCCTACAAGGTCAAGTATTCTCTATTAGCAGTTCAAAACACTAACACACATAAATTATATGGGCTTATCATAGTTATTTATTCATTTTGTACTCTGAATGTAGGTGTACGGGACTTATGAAAATATTTGACTTCAAATAACAGGTTACCAAGCCTGAAAAGCTTGTGAAACTCTTGCCAAGGAAACCAAAGATTGTTCAGGGACATCATGCTACAATATAAACCCCCTAAACAAATTTCTAACATGCTTCTTGCACAGTTTACTATTTGGTATATCCCACTTCTGAAATTATAGAAAATATTTAAAGAAACATTAACACATATCATTATGATCTGAAATTCTAGCTTTATTAAATGATTTTTCTCCAACTTGATGAATTATTTAAAGAACCTTCATTAATTTCCTCTGGGATTATTGCTGCTATTTTATCTCTTATTAACATTTTGAAAAATAAGTATTTATGTAACTTTTATTTGATGTCATTGATGGTTAATAGGCAGCTCATACTTCCTTCATGATGCATATTCCAATGGTAACCTCTTTATATGTTATTTCCTGTCATGTATGATTTTTTATTTTACCAGATCTTTTTGGTTTTGGTATGATTTCGGTATTCCCTTCTTTATTTCTATGGAATTAATTTTCAGTTAGACTCAGTGTCATACACTATTCATACATTGTATGTTGGAATATATTAGTTCGGTGTCCCTTTACATATACTGTGCTAATATTTTTCTTAATAAAACTTAAGCTAGACTAACTGTTTTTAATCATATGGACAGTAAATAATTTATAAAGAAATTATCATTAAAATGTAGAAACTGTTCGTAGTGATTTGTTCACCATTTGTAACCATTTCATATATCATTTGTATTCTGTTGCCCATAAAGATATAAATATTAGCTAAGGCTAGAATGAAACTCATAACTGACAAATAAAATGCTATAGTTCTGATATAAAAATGAAATATTATAGATCATTCACTAATGCCTTTGATATTCTAGAGTTGACTAAACACTAACCTTTACATTGCTGCCAATAGATTTGCTTTACTTTCAAAGTATTATAAATAGAGGAATTAAACCACAAAATTTTCCATGCTTTATTTGAGCCCTGTGTTGACAAACACATAGAATATGAGATATGGAATCCTTTCTGGCAGTAAATGTCAGAAATAGAGATAGAGTATCCTTCAGAGACAGGTATGGCAAATTTAGCAAAATGTTTGGACATCAAAATTATTCTGTATTCACGGTTGGTGCAAGGGTTATTGGCACCCTAGGTAAACTATGACTTTGGTGTCCTCCACGACATGTTATAAGAGATAATATATTAATATAGTTTTTTAGCTAGAAAAAAAATTCACTTCCAACTAATTTGGTGCCCCTGGAAGTCTGGCACCCTAGGCAACTGCCAAGTTCACCTATATGGTTGGGCCAGCGCTGTCTGTATTCCTTGTTTGTCCTAATGGAACTTCCAGTGACATCAAAGTGCATACTGTGCATACATTGAATTTAGAATCCGTCTTCCACCTCTTTTAAAACATGAGGTTTTCTCCAACCAAGTTTGATAAAAATAACAAAGGTCACAAAAAGACTAATGTGCATGTTTAAAAACATAAACCAGTTCTGGGGGAAGATAAAGCAATGAAATAACCTAGAATAAACAACATACAATATGTACAAATTGTAACAGAAAAGAAATATGCATGCTTAGTTTGACTCAATTGATAATGTCTTTAGTTATTTTTTTAAATTAGTTTGGATAATTGTACCACTGGCATCAGAAAGTAAAACAGAGAGCAAAAGAAACATAAGGTAGCTAATTAGCCTAATCAGCATTATTTCAGAAATACCTGTCATTCATGGTATCTATGTATAGTCATTTCTAAAAGGAACAGTTACAAAAAGAAAGAAGATAGGACATAAAAATTGATACATAATAAATAAAATAAGAAATATGCTAATAGTCTATTAAAGTGCCAACTGAGCAACATGGAGCCATCTGCAATTCTATATTTTACTCTAGATCAGGGGTTTGGAAACTGGGAGTCAGAACCTCATCCAGGTCACAAAATTACTACTTGGGAGTTGTGAGCTGTCAGCCTGTGGATCTTGGGCTGACAGCGTTAGCCAAGCAAGGTGTGGGTCTGATAGCCTAAGTCCCCATTAAATTAAAATTATATTAACCCCCCATTCTTCATTTATAGGGGGTCTCATTCAGGTGCCTGCTGGGGGAAAGGAGTCTCCAATGTAGAAAGGAACACTGCTCTAGATTATCAGCATGCTGGGAAATATAGGTCCTAACTGATCTTTTTGTTCATTTTCATATGTTGGGTATAGTTATCTGTGAGAGGAGGACTCACAAACTCATTATACTGCTGTATTCTTAGTTTTACCATTTCAGCCAATGTGTACAGAAATTATATACATTGATGTTAATGATTCAGTAAAGTGGAACTTTGTGTTTTCAGGGAAAAACTGGAAAAGATGGCGACCAAGGACCAAAAGGAGACCGTGTATGTGTTTTACTGCATTTTTATATAATTTTTTAACTTTTTAAAAAATAAAGTTTCCTTCTATATTAAATGTTTAACTCCATTGAATGCACAAGTAAGACAAATGAAGTGAGTGATGTGATTCCAGCAGATTTAAGAATTGTTTAGATAAATTGCCTTTAGTATTGAAAAAGTGATCAATTTGAAGATTTCAGCTGAGACACTACCATTAATAAGGTGCATCTGTATTTGTTGTGTCTGTTTTTTTTCCCTCTTCTCTCCCACTCCAATGTACACACAGGGAGAAGATGGAGATATTGGAATTCCAGGACAACCAGGTGGCCCTGGTCCTAAGGTAAGTAATGAAATATGAATTCTTTGGGGCAGAATTATTAGCTAAGATCTTGAATTCATAGCTTACAGTAACCAGTTACAAATTACACACATGAAAAAGTTATGTTAAAAGAACATAATTAACACTGGAAAATTAATTATTTGTAAATTAGGAAGTACCAGAATTAAGGTTGTCTGTGTGATTTTAATTCAATCTTCTTGCGTATATGAATTATGATAGTCTTTAGTTACGTTGAGCAGACAATCCAGGAAGTTGCACAGACAATCCAGGAAGTTTTTGGAGAGCATTGAGGACAACTTCCTGGTACAGATTGCTGGAGGAATCAACCAGAGGCCTTGCGCCTCTCAACCTGCTGCTCACAAACAGAGAAGAATTGATTGGGAAAGTAGAAGTTAGAAAGAGTCCAGTGGAGGGCAACAAAAATGATTAGGAGGTCAGGGCACATGATTTACGAGGAGAGACTGAATGAACTAGGCTTATTTAGTCTACAGAAGAGAAGACGGGGATTTGATAGCAACCTTCAGCTACTTGAAGGGGTGCTCCAAAGAGGAGGGAGCTTGGCTGTTCTCAGTAGTAACAGAGGACAGAAAAAGGAGCAATGGTTTCGAGCTGCAGCTGCAGTGATCAAGGTTGGATATTAAGAAAAACTTTCTTACTAGGAGGGTGCTGAAGCATTGGAATGGGTTACCTAGGGAGGTGGTGGAATCTCCATCTTTGGAGACATTTAAGGCCTGGTTAGACAAAACCCTGGCTGGGATGATGTAGTGGGAGTGGTCCTGCTTTTAGCAGGGAGTAAGACTAAATGACCTTATGAGATCTCTTCCAACCCTATGATTCTGTGTTTCATGATTGCATGGTCTCCTTTTCTCCCAGGGCCAGTTCCCTCATCTCTAGCTCTCAGTCACTGTCCTTACTCAGCCAATCACAGTTTCTTTCTTCCCTTGCTCCACCACTCCTGTGCCATTCTCCTGGACTTCTTGTCCCAATCTATTTTGTTCACTCTTCCCAATCTGGCTTCATCTCTTCTACATTCAGACAACACTTTCTCCGTCCTGGCTTTCTCCTTCAAGCTGCCCTGGAGCCATCATAGAGGTCACTGAGAGTGTAAGAGAGACAGGCTCCCTGTTCTTATTTCCAGTGCTCAGCTATTATTCACTGGCTTTGAGTGACTGTGAACAGCCATTACAGAAGACGTCTTGCTTCATGCCTGTAGCCTGCTCTGGAAGGAGCATGCTTAGTTTTCTTGTCGGGGTGACACATGTACAGTCTATTCAATATTAGGTGCTGTGAAAACTTCAACGTGGAAGGAATCTTCGAAGATTAAATATCCAATCTAAAATGTCTCCCTTGAGTGTGTGTGACTTGATTTTTTCAAAGTCTTATATCTTGGCTAGATTTGGGCAGAGTATCACAGGGGTGACAAAAGGCATAGCAGTGGTATAAATACATCCCTACCCTCACCTTGCCAGATATCAAATTCATGCTCCGAAGTATGGGGGCACTAGATTTCCAGATAAAAAAATGCCAGAATTTTTTAACATGGGTATAACTATGTGTAACTTCCTACTATTATTTTCATTTTGGTTGAAATGTTCCCAAAAGATTTAGCATGAACCAGACAGCTTCCTTGGAAAATTTCATCCCCGATAGTTACAATCTAGCAAAGTTATATTCAGTGGAAAACAGGTCTTATAATGGAAAGTGTCAGCATCTTAGTAATAGGCCATGCTAGCAGACTTGCCTATAATAATGAATGTAACAGTGTAAAAAGAGTCCCATCATCTAGAAAAAAAACTCAATATGTTGCCCCAATGAGTTGACTGTGTAATTCTTTTTACTTTGGAAGTTAGTTCAGAAGAAGTGTTCTGTACACATGAATCCAGCCGAAAATCTGCACTTCTGAAATGTATTCTATATTGATTTTGTTTAGTGAGGAAATGGTTAGAACATAAAATCTCCATGTGTAAGACTTTAAAAGATTATAGAATGCCACTGATAGAACAGTTTCCAATTGTGCAATATTTCAATTTAAAAACATAAATTTTTTTTTTTCAGGGAGACAAGGGTGCACAAGGTCCTCCAGGACTTCCAGGAAGAGTAAGTAAAGTATATTTTGGTATTATGAAACAGATAGAAATTACCTAACTAATGTGGAAATCAGGACTTTTTTTTTTCTTAAAGGCCGTAGTTCATTAATTGATTTTCAGTGGGAGAGAAACTTGGGAGCACTAAGTTGTCCAAAGTTTCTATGAAAGCAATTTGTGTCATTTTAGTCTTTCATTTTTTAGGTTTAAATATTATTGCTACATTAAAGCAATACAAATAATAACTAACAATGGCAAAAATAAGGACTTCAGAGCAAGATCTATTGACTTGATGGTGTAGTTCATGGTTTTTTGCACACTACTTTGAGAAGTAGATTGCAGTTAGCCAGGCATGTATATGTCCCATAAGCTGTGAACTGTTTCTCATATATCTAAAATAAAAGGAATGGATAACTTCTTTCAATCACTTGTGCATAATTCCTGAATGTGTTTATGTAAATTTAGGGTGCTGTTGTTCAAGTGCAGTTCTGTTTCAACAGAAATCACCAGTACAAACTATATTATAATAAAATGTAGTACAAGCATTATCAGATCCTGGCCCACCATAAGGGCTTGACTACAGAGACATTAGTGTGCAAGAGCAATTTATGGCAGAGGTCTCTGTACAGTTCACATGCTTGCTGCACAGTAACACCAGACACTGACACCATGTACTAAAAAGTCCAGTGTGCATTGATGTATTTAGGAATTCATCAAATGGTGTTATAGAACTCTTAGTGCATGGCTGCAGGGTCCCCATGGTGAGTTAGTACATGGCATCTTGGGGAGTTGTAGATGTACACGCTGGTCTGCTGTGCATTAACATTCACAAGCCCTTAGGCAGCTTTGCACAATTGTAGTGGTAGATGGGCATTAAGCTGCCAATCTGTAATGACCAGAGCATGAAAGTCAGGCCCAGTGGTTTGAATAGGAGTCATGCCTAGACTTTGAAGTTGAGGTTCACAGCTAAAGATGGCGTCAGCATCAGGTACTAAACCAGGGGTCAGAGTCAGAGATGGCATCATAGATAAGGCAGCAGAGAAGGGGCATGGGGTAGGGTAGGGCAGTAGGAACAGGAAACAGATGTGAATCTGAGGTAAGAGGACAAAAAACAGAAGCAAGTGACAAAGTAGGAACTAGGAACAGGCAGGAGTGCAGAGTTCAGAGTCAGATAAGCAGGAGGAGACCATAGTAATAGCCAGCCAAGGATTCCTGGAGTTGCTTGGAGAATTTTCTGTTGTTACTTCCTAGTTTATATAGTGATCTTCATTCAACTGGGGTTGGGGCGAAGGGGAGGCTCCTCCAGTCAGAAGCTTTGGGGAGGGAGGCCTCTATGAGCTCACGCTTCACTTGCCCTTTCCCTAATTACACAGATGAGTTGCTAGGTGGTAGTTGTAGCCTGAGCAGTACCTGGGATCCTGTGAGTCCTCATTTGAGGCCTGTGAAGTATTTCACCAATCACACCTCTATGAGGCATGCTCAGAGCAGGAGGGAAAAATGACTAGAGTATCCTGTTGATTTTTCTCGTGCCATAGCAGTTGCTGTAAGTCAGTGTAATTGATAGCAGTCCCGAGGCTGTTCCAAGTTGTACAGTAGTGTAAACTGGCCCTTGGTAGCCCCAAGATCAGGGAGACTAGAAAACTCAAATACATGTGAGCTCTACAGTTGTGTATTTCCTAATATCTTGATACTTGCACTGTGATTCAGGTAATAGGTACTGGAACAGTGGACACTTATGGTGAAAAAGGAGACACTGGTCCTCCAGGTTTTCCAGGATTTAAAGGTGAACGGGGTCAAAAAGGTATGCAATTTTATTGCTTTTTTGTCTACATATATGCTTTTTATTTCTTTTTAAATGAGAATATAGTTGAATTACTTGCATGCTTTAATGGACTCTGCTATATGATAATGATTTTGTTACTGAATTGCTGTTGGATTATCACATTCTGCCTTTATAAATTTCTGATATAATTGTAACTGGATTTGACACAATTCACTTTGCTGTATAGCATGTTTTGCTGTGCCATATTTAAAGAATAGGACAGGCGTGGCCAAACTGCAGCTCAGGAGCCACATGTGGCTCTTGAATGAAAAATTGTGGCTCCTGGAAGAATGTCAGCAAATCAGTTTAGGAAAGCAGCCCCAGCCTAGGAGTTCAGGAGGGGGTTGAGATGGCGGGGAGAAATGCTGTATGGTTGGGGATGGCGGGGAGAAGTACTGCATGGTTGTGATTTTTAAAAAAACTTGCCACTAGCCTGCAGTCTTCTACATTGAGCAGCAGCTAAGTTTTTACTGTATAGGCCTAATTTTCATGGCAACCTTAAGTAATTATTAGATTCTGGCGTTAGTAAAGTCAATATTCGTTCTTTTTTTTACGATAAAATTAAAGTGTGTAATAATTTTAAACTGAGTAATTTTGGAGTAGGTTAAAGTATATGGCTATATGCCCCAGTGAGGCTCTCAAAGGTTTAATAATCAACTTGTGTGGCTCTTGAGTTCCATAAGTTTGGCCACCCCTGGAATAGTAGCTGGGCAAAATTTTTAAGGTTAATAGTTTATTGCAGTTTCAGTAGACCCAAACTATTTGTGAATTTTAACAAATTTTCAGAATAGTTTTTGCCATAAAACTATCACTTTCTCACAAAAGGGCAGGAGGAGAAGGCAGAGTGGTGGTCATGCTCACCTTAAAACTTTCAGCTCAGTGATTAGGGTATCCTAGCCACCAGGCTGTTGGCTCTTCTGGTGAAACTGTTCCAGTTTATATAAATAAATAAATACATGACCACTGGAGGCTTGAAGTAGGGTCTCTTTCTTCCCACTGGGTGCCCTGCATTCTCAATCTCTTGCTTTGGCCCCATTAGTGTATTTTGTATGAAATGGACACTCAGTTGGGAGGAGGGAGATCTGTGCTGAAATCCCTGCTTCTTTCAGGCACACAGGGGATTCATAACCAACTCTTCCCCATTCCAGGTAAATTCCATAATCCTTGAACTAAAAGTTTTAAGGTGAGCAGCTCTGGCTCCTCTTCCTGCCATTTTGTGAATCTAAACCCATAACAACAACTGGAAAAAATTTCCTGAAAAACAAGGTATTTCATTGGATTTGAAACATACTTTTTCAGTTCACCGATGTTGTTTGGAATTTTAGTTTCAGTTCAACCTGACCCAATTTTTCCCTAATATTTTGAAACAGAGAACTGAAAAATCAGATATTCCTTCAGCTCTTTCAAGGGCTGTTTATATACTTGGAATTTAGTTTGAATTTATTAGGATTAATTTGAATTAAATTAGTGCATGGCCACACTGGCTTTCATTACTTTGAAGTAAGCAATTCCTTAGTTAGAAGTAATGAACCCTTACTTTGAAATTATAAAAATCCTTTAACTTCAGAGTAAAAGTTAATTCAAACTTATTAGTTCAAATTAACCCAATGGAACCATGCTAATTCAAACTAACCATTAGTTCGAATTAACGAGGTTTGACCTTCCTCATCCCAGGGTGCCTTCCTCTATCAATGAATTGGCTGGGGTAGCGTCCCTTCTTGTGTGCCATGTTGCCACACTTCCCATGATGTGCCCTTCGTAAGTCAAACTAGCAAGTTTTGTGCATAGACATGCTAGTTCGATTTGGGTTTCTAGTGGGGCCATGTTAGTTTGAATTAACTTAATTCTAATTAACCATTATTAATTAATTTGAACTAAGTTAATTTGAACTAACTTCTTAAGTGTAGACATAACTACGGGTACCTCCTTTCATCTTAGATTAGGCTGCATTTCAGTGATCACTTGATGAAGTTTGGTCTGGTTCTCCTTCCTGAGACACCAGTTTTACTCCAATCATACTGTGAGTATGGCATAGAAATGTACATTGAGATATAGCAACATGGAAGAAGGGTAACAGAATAGAGATTAAAGCACATCACTTCCTTAAATAGTCATAATCAGTAATTACATTTTCAATCTTAAAGGACACATCAGTATTTTATAAAGCTGGTCAGAAAATACATGGGGAAAATCAAGCATTTTCCCCCCAATTTTTAGGAGAAATTTCAAAAATTTTGCAACTTTTTAGTTAGTTTGGTATTCCTTGCATATCCAGAGTTCTCACTGAGTTTAACAGGAGTTTAGAAAAGCTATGTTAGGTATTTAGTGAAATCTCAGTATTTTACATATAATCTATGAATTTCATCTGAGAATCTGTTTGGTTTCGAATAAATATGATTAACCTCCAGTAACAGTAACAGGAATTACATTGAAGGTATGAGTCAGTTCCTGTACAGTGCTGTTAATTCAGGATCTGATCCTCATGGGTCCAGAGCATGTTGAAAGCACTCAGCACCTTCCGAACTCAGAGTCTCTCTGTCAAACCTCTCTCTTGCAGACTTACACAGATTTCAGCCTCTGACTACTTTTTACTGAAGCTTTTTCATATAATTTTGTATTAGATCATCTGAATTTTGATTCTCAGTGTTCTTTTACTCACCAGGGTTATAAGCTGTTGATGGGTATTCACATAATAAATGATATGAGTTCATAAGCATTGGCATTACCTATTTCTCTCCCATACAGCTCCTAATAAAAAAAAATCTTTATTTTTAGGTTTACCAGGTGTACAAGGATTCCCGGGTCCCCCAGGTATGAGCATATAACCATTGTTTTGTATTCACTCTTTCTTTCAAAATTCTTCTGGGGTCAGTCCTGGGGAGCACCTGTCACTCTCACTCATTCCCTGCCCTCTGAAGTGAGTGCATGCTGCCCTGTTCACCTTCAAGATCATTGTATGGATTGTCCCTCTCACTCAGGGAAGAAGAAGGATTTCAAACATCTCTGTAGCATTATCCCTGATTTTCAGGGAGAACCTTGACCCCTGTATTAGCTTTGCCTGGAATCCTCTGCGCTGGGAAACTGCTTTTAAAATGGAAGTTGTGTGAGGGAGAAGTTTGAGAGAAATTGCCAAGTAAAAGAAGTTTGGAAAGCATAGCTCCATTGGATCCGTGTACTGTTCACATACCAGAGGTGAGGGCAGGAAGTCCTAGAGCTGCATTCTGGAGATGCTGCCACTGCTGACTGCTCAGAGAAGTTGTCTTCTGCTCCTGTGAGTTTTTCAGGCTAAAGATGACAGGTTCTGGGATTCGTCCCTTTGTTACTTATTGAGGATTAAAGATAGGGGATTTATCATGGTGTTGGCACTCATTATAGTTGTAAAAAATTAAATACAAATTAAAATTAGTGAAAAAATACTCAAGACTCCACAGCAAGGTCAATAAATATATTGATATTAAACCTCACAAGGAATGGCTTTGAATCCTGAGTTTTGAAAAGCAACCTAATGATTTAAATCTCTGGAACAAACCTTATACCTGCTTCATGTCCTCCATTGATACCAATATTATCCAGCTGTTCCATGCTGGCATTATGTGTATTGACAGTGAGCTAAGTACTCAGGCTTGGGTGAAACAATGTCTTATTATTCCCAGGAAAGTTTTCAAAGTTTAAGGGGGAGAATAATACATGTAGTAGGCTGTAAAAAAAACCTAAAGAACTGTGTGTGACAAGATAAAATGAATACTAGTTTTTAGTTGGTCATTGCTATAGATGTCAATGTGATATGGGCTTGTGTGATTTTTCAAGTTATTTTTTGATGTAGCAAAAGAAATAAAATGTTTTAAAAATCAGTTCTGATGATTAATGAATAAAATAACTGATCAAGATTTTGAAAACTAGAATGAACAATATTTATTACTAAAATAAGATCTTGAGTTCCCAACCCCTTGACCACAGGCCAAAAGTGGCCTGTGGGGCTTTCTAAAATGTCCTGCACACTTCTCCTGCTGCCTGGGAGCCAGGCAGGTTGCAGCTGCGTTTATTCCACCACCCCTAGTCTCAGCACAGAGCCAGGAGCTGGACTGTGGCCTCACACTTGCCACCAGGTCCTGATGTGCTGTGGGGAGCTGGGCTGTGGCTAGAAGCGTCCCTCAGTTCAGCACACAGCCAGGAGCTCAGTCCAGCACAAGCCTGCAGCTCAGTCCAGTAGACAGCTAGGAGGCTGACTGGCTGCCAGCTTTCTGCCCAGTCCCAACCTCCCACATACACCTATCTCCTGCCCTGTGCCTGCACCCAGCCCCACCAGCCTGCAGGCACCTGCCTGCCATCTGGTGTCTGCATCCAGACCTCCCAGTCCTAAATCAATTGTTTTTAACAGTTTAATTTGTTTAGAATTTAAAATTTTAATTTTTAGAAGCTATTTTTAAAAGCCTTTAATGGTTAATAGTTTTTTTTATTTTAATTAATTTAAAATTTGTTTACACTAAAGATAGTTTACTTTTAAATATGTTGAGATCTGTAGTCCTTAATCCTGTACTCTGTACTATATACAAATTGAGTTGATAGATGAATGGCCCTTCAGAGCTGTAAATGTGGCCCTTGAGCCAAAAAGGTCAGATCCACTGTCTTAAGTGGTCTCCTCTGCCTATTAAATGATGCTCTTGACTTATTGTCATGCTCTCACTGTTATTAATTGAACACTCATTACCCTTCTAAACATTTCCCACTTATTCATGGATTCCCATCAATGTTTTTGTTTCAGGTGTTCCTGAAACCAGCTAGTACAGTTGTAGATAAGAGACTACAAGGAGCGTCACTGTCCCAGGGAAAGGCACAGGCCCTGTGCCCTGGTTGCAGGCTCCTCCCCCCATGGCCCTGATTCTCTGCCAGGGCCTGATCTGGCCTCAGGCTCCTGCTGCCGCCTGCCTGGTGCTGGATCCCTGGCTGGGGCTGGGAGAGGCGGGCACTGCAACAGGTGGCTCAGCCTGAATTCCTGGCTGGGGCTGAGCTGGGAGTGGCAGGTGCAACCACAGCTGAAAGAGGCAGGCTCCACCGCCGGTGGCCAGGCCCTGGCTCTCCGGCCTGGGATGGGGCCAGGAGAGACAGAGGCTTCCCCAGACATTCGGGGCGCTGGCACTGGGACGCGGGGCAAGTGCCCCATCTGCCAGGTGCCAGCAACACCACTGACTACAACAGTACGAATTTACTATCAGCCTTCTGACCACGATGTTGACAATGACTGTGAAATTCTCAGGAAGAAGTTATGAAAAAAGAGAAAACCAAATAATAATGGTGGGGGCGTGGTTTAGCTATTGCATACTGATAGGAAGCACGTCACCATTGCATGAGATGCAGAAATAAGATTTGTAAACACCATTAATGACTGCTTCTTGGAGCAGCTATTCCTGGATCCCAAAAGGGAAGAGACAATTCTTGATTCGAACCTAAATGGCTCACAGAATATGGTCCAAGCAGTGAATTAAGCTGAGCTACTCATTCATAGTGACCATTACATAATAAAATTTAATTTTCTTGTGGGAGGGAAAATGTCAAAGAAGCCTACCATAACAGGATTCAACTTCAGAAAGGGGAGCTATGCAAAAAGGAGGAGGCTAGTTAAACAGAAGTTAAAAGGAATAGTCACAGTTGTGAAATGCCTGTCACCTGCAATGGAAACTTTAAAAATATCATAAAAAAGGTTTAAACTATATATAACGCCTCCCCCCCCCCCCAAAAAAAAAAAAAAAACCAATAAGAGGACCAAAAATGTCACTATGGATAAACAACACACTAAAAAAGGCCCTTGAGGTAGAAAAAAGATACCTTTTTAAAAACTGAAAGTCAAATCCTACTGAGGAAAGCAGAAAGATGCATGAACACTGTGAAGTCTAGTGTAAAACTACAATTAGGCAGGTCAAAAAGAATTTGAATAGAAGCTATGAAGCCACAAAAACTAACAGAGTGTGTGTGTGTGTCTGTGTGTGTGTGTGTGTATAAATATATCTATATCAAGATATATATATATACACCACACTAGACAGGACCCAAGGTGCAGACTGTGTAGAGAGGCCTCAGAGACAGTCCAACACATAGTGGCAGGATGCAAGATGCAGGCAGGAACAGCATACACTGAATGGCACAACGAAATAGCTGGCATTGTGTACAGGAACATCTGCACACTGTATGGGCTAGACTCTCCCAAGACCAGATGGGAGATCCCACAGAAGGTCGTGGAGAATAACAGGGCTAAGATTCTGTGGGACTTCCAGATCCAGACAGACAGGCAGGTACTGGCCAATCAACCAGACATTGTGGTAATAGACAAGGACCAGAAGACAGTGGTGGTGATAGATGTAGCAGTGCCAAGTGACAGCAACATCAGCAAGAAGGAGTATGAGAAGCTGGAGAAGTACCAGGGCCTGAAAGAGGAATTAGAGAGGATGTGGAAAGTGAAGGCCAAAGTGGTCCCAGTGGTGGTAGGAGCACTCGGGGCTGTGACTCCTAAGCTGTGAGAGTGGCTCCAACAGATCCCAGGAACAACATCAGAGCTCTCTGTCCAGAAGAGTGCAGTGCTAGGAACAGCTAAGATACTGCGCAGAACCCTCAAACTCCCAGGCCTCTGGTAGAGGACCTGAGGTTGAGGATGACACATACCACCCATAGGGGTGAGAGGGGAATTTTTATATATATATATATATATATATATATATATATATATATTTTTTTTTTTTTAAGTAGAGCAGAACCAGGAAGCCTGCCAAACATTCAGCTAGGCCACTGGATGATTGAAGTGCTAAAGAAGCACTGACAGAAAACAAGACATTGCAGAGAAACTAAATGAATTCTTTGTATTGATCTCTTCAGAGAATGTGAGGGAGATTGCCACAACTGAGCCTTTCTTTATAGATGACAGTCTAAGGAACTGTTTCAGACTGATGTGTTGATAGAGCTGGTTTTGGAATAAACTGATAAATTAAGCAGTAATAAGTCACCAGAACCCGATGGTATTCATCCAAGAGTTCTGAAGGAACTTACCTGTGAAATTGTAAAACAACTAACTGTGGCATGTAGCCTGTGGCTGACAGCTAATATAACACTGATTTTTAAAAAAAGGTATCAGTGGAGATCCTGGCAGTTAAGCCTGATTTCAGTACTAGGCAAATTGAATCAAACTATAGTAAAGAACAGAATTATCAGACATATAGATGAACATGATTTGTTGGGGAAGAGTCAATGCGACTTTCATAAAGGGAAATTATGGCTCACAGATCTATGATAATTATTTGATGGGAGTAAACAAATGTGGACAAAGGTGATCCAGTGGACATAACGTATTTGAAGTTTTAGAAAGCCTTTGACAAGGTCCTTTGGCAAAGGCTATTAAAGTAAGCTTCCATGGGATAAGACATAAGGTCTTCTACTGGATCAGTAAGTGGTTAAAAGTCAGGCAACATAAATGGAAGGCATGAATGGTCAGTTTTCAGAATGAAGACAGATGAATAGGATGGTCCCTCAAGGAACTCTACTGGAAACAGTGCTTTTCAACATATTCATAAATGATCTGGAAAAAGGGATAAACAGTAATGTGGCAGTTTGCTGATGATAAAATGTTATGTAAGATAGTCCACAGTAAACTCGGAAGATTTATAAAGGGATCTCACGTAACTGGGTGAGTGGGTAACAGAATGACAGATGTAATTCAGTGTTGATAAATGCAATGTAATGCACATTCAGAAACCCTGAAAACATGAAGCCAGTGTGCAAATATAGCCTGATTCCTTAAGATTTGGAATTTGGATTGTAATTGCCAATAAATCTTGCCAAGGAATTTGAGTTCTTGCTCACATCTGACCACAAATCATTTAAAATGCAGGACCCTCTGGGATGCCCAACAGGAATTGTCACATGTATACATTAAAATATTTTATAAAAACCTTTTACTGCAACAAGCATAAATGATAAGCAGAGACTTGAGAAAAGATTAAATGAATAACCAAATTGCAGTCAACTTCTATGTTGATAAAGACTGGAAATATTATGCACTTTATGATTTATACAAGTGGTTTTCAAACTTTTTTCCTCAGAACCCAGTTGGAAGGAATCATTTATGCCTGCAGCCAAACAATGACATCTATGAGCAATGCATTCCAGTCTTTCAGGGGTGGCAGCAGGGCATGCCACAACACGGTGTCCGAGAGTCTGTGACCCAGTACTGGGTCTCAATCTGTGGTTTGAAAACCACTGATTTAAACCATACTAAAATTTATGTTAGATACCTTAGGTTAATATACACACACCTGTGTCAAACAGCTTGGCTGAGAGAGAGGTGTCCAGTTGTGTGACTGGACAGAAGGGGTGGAGGGTTTAGCAATAATTAAATAACTACAGCTAGTATGCTTAAGCTAGTAAAGCAAAATTTAAATAGCTAATAGAAAGAAAGAGATCAGGATGTCACTATTTTGTAAGTTCACAGCAGACGCTTGAGCAGAAAGCTAGACAGAAATTTAGATAGAAAGCTAAGTAGAAAAAGCCAGGCATGATAGAAAGCTACTCTCAGCAACAGGCTTAGTCCCTTTATCCTGTGTAGCATGAGACAGTTTTTGGGTTTTCCTTTATGCCCAAATATGGGACCTTTACTCCCCAAAATTGTAGAGGTGCAGCCATTCTATTGGGTAATGGGTTGATGCATATGATTGGTGCATGATCTCCATCCACAATGCTCTTCTGTCTTCCCCTTTTATTACTTCTAGATGTTTTTAAGGGGTTTGTGGTGTTCTTTTAGGTATTTAGGGCCCAAACTGGAAAGCACCTGGTTGTTTCTTGGTCTGCGCACCACTGTGTACACTGTCCCTGGATCTTCACACCACTGTTTCTCTAACAGATCTACCTGTGCCAACATATGTAAATTTAACTTACCTTCTAAATTTCTGTGCCAGCTTAAATCTATGCCTTTAGCTGTTTTGTACAAGCTTTGTATAATTTCTACACAGGCCTGTAAGATATCTGAAGTTTCATCTATTAATGTAAAAATGGGTATGCTAGCTTATGAACTTATGCTAAGTATATAGACCTGTAATTCATATTGACAAGATTTCTTAAAACTAGATAGATAGATAGATAGATGCCAAGCATAGGTTAAGTTAACAGTCAAAAAGTCTAACAGACTGTTGAGAGCATTCAGGAAAGGGATAAATAATAAGACAAAAAGTATCATAATCTCACTATTGAAAGCAATGCCCATACCTTGAATGCTGTGTGCAGTTTTGGTTGCCCCATAACTAAAAAAAATATACTAGAATTCAGAAAAGTATAGAAAATAGCAACAAAAGTGATGAGGGGTATGGCACAGCTTCCACATGAGGAGGGAATGAATACTGGGACTGTTTATATGAGAAAAGATATGGGTAAGGGAAATATTATAGAGATTTATAAAATCATTACCAGTGTGGAGAAAGTGAATAAGGAAGTATTATATACCCTTTCAAATAACAGAAGAACCAGGGATCACCCCAGAAATTAATAGACAGTTGGTTTAAAACAAACATAAGGAAGTGCTTCTTCACAGAAGGCACAATAAACCTGTATAAATCACTGGAGGAGGATAGGACTGTCAATGGTTATTCGCCCAAGATGGTCAGAGGAGCAACCTCATTTCTTCTGAAGCATTTGGCACTGGTCACCATCAGAAGACAGGATACTGTGCTAGATGAACCATGGGTCTGACCCAGTATGGCTGTTCATATGTTCTAAATGTATTCCTTGGAGATTCTTAGGAAGGCTACCTATTTCCGTAGCCTATGAGGATTTGTAGTATGAGTAGTAAAAGGGCTCTCTGCATGCCTTATTTTCTCATCATCTTCTAAGATCACATACAGATAGGGTAGACTTTGGATTTGAAGAATTGTGCTGATAAATGGGATTAGTATTTAAATATAATATAAATCAAGAAGCAAAATGCAATCCCTTGTGTTAGACTGATTTTACCTGTTAATCTTAGGAATTCATTGCTTGCTTATTTGTTGATCATTTTACTTTTTATTTATACTTTTTTCATGGGCATTTTACTTTGTTCTAAATAAGGTTTACCAAGCCCAGGGATCAGAGGACCACCTGGCTTCCCTGGTGACAGAGGTGTAAAGGGTGACCAAGGTCCTCCAGGTCTCTCTCTTTATGGACCAGCTGGACGGGATGGTGAACCAGGGCCTCCGGGTTTTCCAGGGCCTCCAGGACCACCAGGCAGAACATGTAGGTGAAGATCTTATTTCAATATGCATCCAAAACAGTGTTACATTTTTATATATATGAATAGAGTTTGAAAATATATTTAAATTTGTTAATGTAAAAAATTAGGAACTGTCCTATAGTGAAACAAATCTCTTGTTGCCTTGCTTATGACACGATCTTTTCCGGGATTAATGGCTGCACTTGTGACTTGTTTCAAAAATGAATCTGAATGTATGATCACACACTGGGCATAAATAATTATACGAGTATGCATTTTGCCCTCTGTTTGATATGTTATCTTTCAGATACTTATTTATATACTTGAAATGAAATAAAATAAACTTTAAAAAGAAGCCAAAAATATTTGCATTGTTCTTTACACAGATTGATCTGATAATGAGAAAACAGGTGCCTAATCCTATGAGTCTTTACTCATGTGATGTATGTGGACCTAGCGTGTAATAATGGCTATAAGATCAGGCCCAGTATTTGTAAATTAAAGGTTGTGTTTCCCGTTTAGCTATTTGTTTTTATTGTCAAAATAGATTATTTATGACTGTCTAGAGCATGGTTTTTGCACTGATTTTATAAATCTAAATGGACAAAGGATGAAGAAGCAAAATGCTTTATGGGTATTTTACAAGCATTGGGAAATGAGAACCTTTCTCATGTTTGCAGCATTGTTGTAGCCTTTTTGGTCCCAGAATATGAAAGAGACAAATGTTCCCTCTAAGCTGTGTAGCCTCACGGCTGCATAGCTCCCGCCGCTACCCGGTGCAGGGAAAACTGCTGACCATGCATGGCTGGCAGCTGCAGTCCTGGCTGAGGGCAGCTCCAAGCTGGGAGTTTTTACTAAGTTTAGTAAAATGATTTAGTAAAATCATCCTTCTTGGAGTATAGAATCATAGAATCATAGGATTGGAAGGGACCTCACATGCTCAGTGAGAGCTCCTCTGGCTGAAGAAGCGGCCGGGGCCAGGTCATGCCACTCCAGTAGCCGGGTAAAGGGATGGGGCTGTGATTGAGGACAGGACAGGGACAGCTGTGGAAGGGGTGGAAGTGCTGGAGGGAAGACAGGGTTTGGCTGGCTGGGGGCCGCATGTGGGGGCTGGATCCACCAACTGTGCAGCGACAGGTAGAGTGGGGGAGGCAGGATTGGGCCGACGAGGTGGACGGGATTGGGCCCATGCGGGGGGAGGTCAGGCTCTATGAGCAACATAAGTTGCTCAGCTGTGTTAGGGCCTTAGATGGACCATTGGAGACAACATGGATGAGGCAATATATCTTTTATTGGACCAACTTCTGTTGATGAAAGAGAGAGTTCTTCAGTTGGTGGTTGATTCTGTCTTACTTGGGGGTTAAAGTTAGCTGGAATGCCCTGGAACAGTGTTCTGGGCTCCCCTATTGTTAGGGGGCAGCATTCTGGGGGCCCTGAAAATAGGGGTACACCCCAGAATGCTGCATTCCAGGGCCCCGTAAAATAAAAAGAACACACTGGAACGCAGCATTCCAGTGCATTCCCCTAGGGCTGGCTGAAGGAAGGGGCTGCAGGCTAGAGTGAGCCCAGCCACTCCTCTCCCCCGTCCCCAGAGCCTGCAGCAGTCTTGCCCCTTCCTGCTGGGCCTGGCCGCATGTACAGCCTGGACCCAGTCCTGGGCCCAGACCACCTCCCACTGGCCAGCCAGCGCCACCTGCAGTCTCCCTTTCCCAGTCTGGTTCCTTGGCCGCCATGGCGGTGTGAGTAGGGGATCCTCGTGGTTGGGGCAGCCGGTGGGGAAAACACATGGGAGTGGGTAGGAAGAAGGGCTCAGGATGGGGGCTGAGAGGAGGACGGGGGGGCAATAGGTGTGGTGGGTATTAAGTGTGGAGGGAGCAGTAGCTGGAGTTGGGGGGAAGGAGTTTGGGGGGGGCAGAAGCTGGGGTGGGAGTAGCTGAGGTGGGGGCACTAGCTGGGGTGGGGGGGCAGGTATGGGGGGTGGTACTAGCTGGGGTGGGGGCCAGGTGTTTGGGGGCACTAGCTGGGGTGGTTGAAGGGGGATCTGGACCGGTGTGAGGGGACCTGGCCCTGCAGGAAGGGGGTCTGGAAATTTAGGAGGGTTCAGGGGTCTGCCAAATTATACTTTAACCCCTGGTATTACTTAAAAATTTTTTTTTCACTTCATGCTTACATTTCTTGGGGCAGATCCTCAGTTGGTGTTAACTGGCATAGAATGATTGACTTCAAAAGAGCTAGATCAATTTACACCAGCAGAGGACCTGTTTTTTTATTTTTTTAAGTGACTAGAAATATTGGACTAGATAGAGTGTAATAGTCAATTACATTTGCACTTAATTATGGATAGTACTTGCCAGTCAACATAAAATAAGTAGTAGATAATTACAAGTAAGCAAGGATATACAGTATTTCAGTGTTAATTGCTACTTAGGGACATTAACAGTTTATTAAACAAACATTAGAGAGACTTAGGCATTTCCATTTTTTCCTTCTTAATTTTCTGTTTATAATTGCACTACTTGGATTCTTCCCTCATATGCTTTCAGTTAGCTCTAGGTCATCTGTGCCTTCAGATAGTTTTTATAGACAAATTTGTTCAACATGAAACTTTAACACTGAATTGTATTGCTTGCTAGTAATAATCCTGGCAATTTTTATTTGGATTTTAAATCACAGAATTTTGGTTGTTAGAGTTGAGTCAGATCTTTCTTTCTTTCTTTCTTTTAAAGTTTTGTTACTGAGAAATGACAATACAGAAATAACAGCATCTTGGTACATTTGCTATCCTTCCTGGTGGTGGGTGATAAGTTCCATCTCACTTGGATAAAGAATAATAAATGAAGACTAAAAAGAGTGCTGTATTTTTAGGCAAATGAGTATAATTCAAATTCATCTGTTTTATTATCTATCTTGTTGGATTATATACCAACAAGTATCGAACATGTATAAAATATAGCTAAAATATTATCAGGGACATAAAAACAAATTTTGTTTGCAATTCTTCAGCAGACTTGAAAACTAAAAAACAGCAAATATAAATAAATTACTGTGGTAGAGATAAACATTTTAAAATAGTATGAAGAAGAGACCATAGAATTAAGGATTTCTTTATGATAAAATCTTATCTATTTCAATAGAACATAATAAGCTTTCTATACTTGTGTATGTATGTAGGGATATTCAGCCTTCTACAGAAGCAGAGGACAGTATTCTTGCTATAGAATTCCAGATAGTTTAATAAGCTATAGAAAGGAATGTCATTCTATATGGCTATGTCCACACACAAGCCCTTGTTTTGAAACAAGCCCACCCTGGGGGGAAGGTCCTTGTTATTTCAAAACAATCCTTGTTTCGAAATAACATGTCCAAACGGCTTATTTCGAAACAACTGTTTCGAAATAACCCTCCTTTCAAAAGCTAAGTGGTTTAAGCTGTTTTGAAAGGAGGGCTCTTGTTTTGAAACGAGGAGCTCCCTCCTTTTGAAACAAGAAAACATTGTTTGGACATAGGGACTTTTATTTCGAAACAACCAGTGTTGTTTCGAAATAAAAGCCCTGTGTGGACATACTCTATGAAATTCATAAATTAACAAAACTTTGTTAAAAATCAAGACTTACACTTCTCTGCATTTATTTTCCTCCCATTCTGTAAGTTCTCCATTTTCAAGCATCTGACAAAGTGGGGTATTCTCCCACGAAAACTCATGCAGTATGTAAATTTGTTATCTTTAAAAGTGCCACAAGACTCCTTGTTTGTTTTGCTGACTTAGACTGACATGGCTACCCCTTTGGAACTTGTCTCCACAGATTTTTAGAATAATTATCTGTAGAACTTGCTTACATTTCTATAGAACCCTCTTGATTTTTATCCCTTTATTTCCATAATAGCTGAACTGGACAAATTCAGATGTGAAATTGCTCTTTTCAGTGGTCAGAGTCACCCAGTGGATACCTCACTCACCATTGCTCCTAATGATCCGTGGAGCTGTGACACTGCCTTGAACTGTACTACTATGAAAAATTGAACATGGAGAATAATATTCTTTATTATTTTACTTCAATTACAGATGCAGTCTCTGAGTGTCAGCCTGGAGAACCTGGTGATCAGGGTCTTCCTGGACCTCAAGGAAAACCTGGATTCATAGGAGAGAGAGGAGATAAAGGTAATATTATTTAATGTGCTACTGGATTTCATCTAGCTGATTCATCATTACCTTCCATCTTGATTACTCATTAAGGCTTTGATTTTGCAAATTGTTGATCACTCTAGTCCTGATCCAAAAAATGACATAAGCACCTATTTAACTTTAACCATGTGAGTTTCCCTGCATAGAAGCTTGAGTGAGAGAGAAGATGATGATGAGTTAAATTACATGACACAGACTTCAGTTTGTAGTTCAGATATCCTCTGCTCTGTGTAAGAATGATAAAGGTTGAGAGGATGTCTGTGGAAAAGTAAGTTCAGCCTCTCTTGTTGAAGTGGATGATAGGATATAGAGGAGATTCCAAGAAATGGGCTGAAATGAAGAAATGAAGCAGAAAGTCAGACCAGGAATGATAAGTAGATTTGAGAGTTCTTGTTGTAAAGATGGTAACAGAAGCATTTAGCAATAATAAAAAAAGAATTAGAAAAAACCTAGAGGTAGATATTGGAATTTACTTCCAAATTGCATAGTAAGGATTTGCAAAACTCACTAAGACCTGACATAGCACGTTCTTTATTTTAATAAACCCTTGATAATTTTCTTCCAATCGAACTATAACTTAATTATCGATTTAGGAGCATACCAAGCAGTATATAAATAAGCAGGAATCGAGGAGGAGGCCAAGTCTAATAGTTACGGATTTAGGAACTCACTAAGGAAACACCTGGGGTAGTCACCTCACTTTCTTTTGTGGATGAGATTGGATAATAGACCATAGTTAGAGAGCAATTATAGAATGATTTAAAATAAAAGTAAGTTTGTATGCAAAATACAAATATAAATTTTGCAGTGACCATGACCTAGATTCAGAAAGCATTTTGATGCTCAGCATTAAAGCACCTAACTTTTGGTGCCTACAAAAGCACAAGAACAATGCTACAATCCATAAACCCTGATTTATGTTCATAGACTCCTATTCTGAACAACAAATGAAAAAATTACGTAAAGTAGAATGGGATCCACAAAAGCATTTATGTTAAATGGGGAACTGCCTATGCTAACGGTGGGCGATGCCAACAAGGGGGTGTTTACTAAACCTCAGCTTTCATACTGATTGTTACTGTATGCTGCCACCAGCTGACGCATAAGCTACCTAATGTAGCTTGCATGTCTCCTGTTGACTTACTTACATCACCATACCATGGTGTCTTCACTGCTCTGCATTGATAGGAGATGCCCTCTGATCGATGAAGCCTGACTCCATTTTGGTAGGTTGATTAATGGTGTTGACCAGAGAGCACTTTCAGTATCAATTGAATAGGTCTCCATGACCTGGTCAATCGATCCTGCTATGTTGATCCCCAAGGAGCCAGCAATGTAGGCATACCCTGGGACAGATGCATGAGTCCAGGCTTCAAGGACGGGCTTATCATTTTTAGCTATTTTCAGCTGTGAACCTTCTTTGGAATTAGGCACCAAAGGTGTTTTTTGAAAGAAGCTAGGCAGATGGAGGAAGGGCTGTCCTTGTAACTTTTAGTCCTCTTAGGATACGCAGCTGGGATGTGGGAAGCCTTTGGTACATGTCTCCCCTTCGTCTGATGAGGAGGAATTTGAACAAGGATCTGCAACCTTTCAGGTGAATTGATCTGTGGGATCTTCTGATGTGGGACTACCTCAATCTCTTCTATTGAAGCAGTTCCACTGTGGATAAATAATTAAATTAATCAAAGCAAGGGGACCAGTTCCTGGGTCTCCTACATCTTGGCTGAGTGTTCTAACCACCAGGTATAGAGTCATTTTCAGACTTGTGCAAGCACTCGCTCACTAGCTCTCTTCCCCCTTCCCACCTACCTGATCAGGTCCAGTGTGCAAGCTAGGCAGTTGTCTTAGTGGCTAGCACCTCTGCTTAACACGCAGAAGGGCCTGGGTTCAATTCCCAGGGGGTTGGACTTGATGATCTCATGAGGTCCCTTCCAGCCCTGTGATTTGATTTGATTTGATTTGTTTTCCCCAGTTTGTGAATCATTCTGGGGCTTAGGTGAGAAATAAGTTCTTGGAAACCTTGAGACAGACAGCAGCAGGTATGCTCAGAGGCAAAAACATAGGCAACAGGAGAACTTTTTACTGCAAAAACTTGAGTGCTGAGCAGTGTGTTCCCTCTAAGCTGATGATGCAGCTGACCAAGTTCCCCGCTGGTTGCCCAACCCCCACCGGCCCCCTTCCCTGCTGCCCTCCAGCTCCCCGAGTGCATCCATAACTTGCTCAGCTGCATCATCAGCTTAGAGGGAACATTGTTTTTATCTAACCTGCTCTTAAAAACTTCCAGTGCTAGAGACTGCAGTACCTCCCTAGACTACTTATTCTGGTGGTTAATCACCCTGGGTACGTCTACACTATGTGTTTAAGTTGACTTAAGGGCCCTTAAGTTGACTTAAACAGAGCCCTGTTTACACTGCAGGGCAATAAAGTCAACTTTAGGGTCCAGGAAAGTTGACTTTATAAGGTCCACTTATAAAGTTGACTTTACTGTTAAGTCGATTTTATTAAGTCAGGTTAAGGCAATGTGGACTCACTAAGTCAACTTAATAAAGTCAACTTAGTGCAGTGGGGCCATTAAGTTGACTTTATAAAGTCGACTTAAACCAGGGCACCCATTTAATGTCAGCTTTATAAAGTTGACTTAATGTAGTGTGGACTCAATAAGTCAACTTAATAAGGTCTACTTAAGGTCAAATTTAAGTAGACTTTATGAAGTTGACTTAATACAGTCGACTTAGCTTTTACAATGTAGACATAGCCCCTGATAGTTAGGAATCTTTTTCTAATGTACAACCTAATTTAAGCCCATAGCTTCTTGTCCTATCATTGGCGGTTAAGGAGAACAATTTTCTCCTTCCTCCTCGTAACAACTTTTTAGGTACTTGAAAACTGTTAACATGTCTGCTCACAGTCTTCTCTTTTCCAGACTAAAAATACACAGTTCTTTTACTCTTCCCTCATAAGTCAAGTGTTCCAGATCTTTAATCATTCTTGTTGCTCTTCTCTGGATTATCAATTTCTCCACATCCTTCCTGAAAGGAGGTATCCAGAACTGAACACCATACTCCAACTGAGGCCTAATCAGCATGCAGTAAAGTGAAGGAATTTCTTCTCTTATCTTACTTACAATTGTCCTATTAATACACCCCAGAATGGTGTTTGCTTTTTTTGCAACAGTGTTACACTGTTAACTCATATTTAGCTTGTGGTCCACTGTGACACCCAGATCTCTTTCTACAGTCCTGGAATCAAGCACATGCTTAAATTCTTTGCTGAAAAGGAGCTATTATGGGAAAGGATTGAAAAGCCCACCATTTAAGGACCTGTTTACAGGGCTTGGTCCTGCTAGACACAGGGTGCTTCCTCAGAAGTGCTCAGTGCCCTAATCATCCATTTAAGGTAATGGACTCTTATTTAATCAGCATAAGTAAATAAAGTGGGGGGCACCCAGGGGTTAAAGTAAGGCAGAACTCACCAGAACACTGTTCTGGGTCCCCCTACTTTTAGGGGTCTGTGTTTCAGGGCCCCCTAAAAATAGAGAAATGCAGTGGAATACAGCATTCCAGTGCATTCCACCTTAAGCCCTGTTCCACCTTAAACCCATCTGGCAGAGAGCTGTGGCATGGCAGTTTGTAAATCTCCCCCCTGCAGGGTGGGAGCAGCTCACTGCTGGGAGCAGAGCCGATGAGAAATGGCTGAGGTAAGGCCTCAGCTGGGCCTAGGGGAGCCCCGTGGTGGGGCTGGAGAAATGCTTTGAGGGGAAGGGGCACTGGCCTCTGGGATGGTGGGGCATGGAGCTGCTGAGGGACAGGGGATGCTGCTGGCAGTTGTGTGGGGCAGGGGGTGTGTGTGTGCATAGCTGGAGGTGTGTGGGAGTTGTTGCTAGTTGTATGTGTGTATAGCTGGGTCGGTATATGTATGTAGCTGGGGCTGTGTAGGTATGTGGGGGCGCGTGTAACTGGGGTGTGGGTATGTGGAGCAGAGCGATAACCAATGCACATGGTACTGAGAAGTGCTTGCAAATGCCCACCTGGGGAGGGGCAGGCATTTGGGGCAGTAGCTGGGGTGGGGGAGCAGTAGCTGGGGTGGGTGAAGGGGGGCCTGGACCTTCATGAAGGGGGCCCCAGACCTGCATTAAGGGGGCCCGGACCTGCATGAGGGGGGGCCAGAAATTTAGGAGGGTTCTGGGGCCCCCCAAATGATCCTTTAACCCTTGAGGACACCCACCATCTCTCAGGTGATGCTTCATGTTTCACAGAGTTGGGCCAGTGTGCTGGGTTTTAAGTGGGATTAAGATGTGCTAGGGAGGCACATCAGGATGAATTTTTCCCCCAGTATGAAGAGCCTAAGGACCACTTAAACCGATTTATGCCCTATTTTGAGTGTTGGACCTCAGTGGTTCACAGGCTTTATTCTGCCTTCCACAGTGCAGTGAAATCTTCTTAAAAGAACAAAGATTGAGAAAGCCAGGATAATCCAACATCAAATATGTTTTTCTCTTTCATTTTGCCAGCTGTAGCTCTGTTTGAATTATTCAGGATAGTACTTCAGAATGTTCTTACAAATACAGAATAGTTTTTAAAAATTATAGAAATCTTAGTAATAGAACTCAATTAGGCACTGTACTGTACATACTGTAGTGATTGGTGTAGTAAGATATCATAGTCCTTAATAGGGCAACATGCTGTAGCTCTTAACCTTGGCTGAGAGGTAAGGCTGAAACCTTTCTGGGGAATAGGTGGGTTGTCAGTGACATGACTTTTACTGTGTGAAATTGTTTCTCTAATGCTTTTCAAAGAAAATAGAAAGATTCAAGTGTAACATTCACCTTCAGGAGCTGTCGCCCCTGAATTGAACCCAGTACCTCCAACATTAAAATCCTGACCCTTTACCACTTGAGCTGAAGAAGTAACTCCTTTAGGGCTTATTAGTAAGCATTTTTTCTGTGGAAAAGGAGGAGCACAATAATACATTTTAGATAGTAAGTTAAATAAGCATATTTTTATGTTACTGCTTCAGTAAATCAGTGACCTTATATCTGTTACAAAGCATGACTTAAAATCAGCACAGTTGCTGTAAGAACTGTCTTTACATCCAGGTTTTTTGGAGGGTGTTGGTTGTGGGATTGTGTGGTGGAGAAATTAGTTATATGCCTTGGTTAAAATCAAAATACCTGGTGTGCAGAGCTGATATGTTGATATTTGTATGGTATCTGTTGGGTGGTTTGATGCATTTTGTGAATGGAAGAAAAAGAATTAAAATGAATAACTATAATGCAGTATCCTGGTCTGAGAAACTTTAAACTCAGTAGGAGGATTTTTAAGAAGCTAGTCTGCTTTCTACTTTATTTTTAAAAAGGAGGTTTAGTGATTATAAAAAGGTTCAGGTCTGTTTGGATAGTATCTAAATCATGGCAGGTAGCAAAAGGGTAGAATTATGCACTTGAAGTAAATATTTTTCTGCTGTTCTTGAGAAACTAGAGGTGACATGAGCTCACAAAATCTCTGATTTCTGACTTGTAAAATAAAGATCAACATCTTACTAGAGAGCAAACAAGGGGCCTGGTGGCACTTTTAAAGACTAGGGGTATGTACACA
>ML682082.1:729376-820681 GCA_007922195.1 Podocnemis expansa | reverse complement strand
GGGAAAGACACCAGATCACATTGGGGGAAGGGCAAAGATGCAGGGTTGGGCTGAGAAGGGGAGAGTTGTGGGGTAGGGCAGAGAAGTGGGGGAGGTGCCGGATCAGGTTGGGGGAAAGAGAGAGGTCTGGGGTGGGGAGAGACACAGAGGGTTGAGCTGAGGAAGGTAAGGGAGTTGCCGGATCAAGTCAGGGGAAGGAGAGAGATGCGGAGTCAGGCTGAGAAGGGGAGAGATGTGGGGATGGGCTGAGCAGGTAAAAGATGCAGGATCACGTCAGGGGAGGAGAGAGAGATGGGGTCAGGTGAGAGGGGGAGAGATGTGAGGTTGGGCTGAGAAGGGGGGGAGATGCCGGATCAAGTTGTCGGAAGGCAACGTGGGCTGTAGTCCCAGGATGCAGCTCTGTGTGGCTGCGGCTAAGGTGTGGGCCTTTTGACATGTTGCACACAGCTGGGAACGCTCCCAACTGTTTTGTGCCTTCTCTTCAGCCCCCATCCCCATGTTTCAGATAGCTAGGAGGTCAGTTAAGTTGACTTAAGCCAACTTCTGGGCTACTTTGGCTTAATTTGACTTAATAAAGTCAACTTAACTGCTGAGTTGACTTTACAAGTGAGAGTTATTAAGCTGACTTAAGCAAATGCTTAAATCGACTTAATAGCTTTTCAGTGTGGCCATGGCTTTGTTTAAGTTGACTTAATGGGATTTAAATCAACTTAAACCTGTAGGGTAGACATACCCATTTACACCAGGAGAGAAATTGGTCCCCAGAGTCTCACTGCATCACTGTTTTTTCCATACCCATAAACTTCATGTGGTTTCCAGGTTCTTTTTTCTCTCCTTTTCTATAATTCATTTTTAATCAGATACATACCACATTATTTCTTCTTTGTTTCCTTTTCAGTCAGACTACTTCCCCCTGTTAATAAAATTTTACATATCACTACTATTCCACAGAAAGAAATTTGAAGACTTTAAAAAGAAAATAATTTTTCAAAAATGTATTTGCTCATAAACTCTATTTTATCTTTAGCATTTGGGTAAAGGTAACAACTTTACTGTTTTGTAATCTACATACAGTGTATAGAGGGGTGTGTTTTCTTCTTAAAGGGTCTGCTTGTACTCTTCTTAAGTCTTTTTTTCCCCCTTTTTTATTTGCAGGTGACAAAGGTGATGCTTGTCCTTTGTGTGATACATCAGGGCTTTCTGGACCTCCAGGGCCACAAGGGCCACCGGGTCCACAAGGTAAAAACCAGAATAAGCCAGAATGAAAACTAAATTCTGCATCAGGCTATGTAATAAATTAATATTTTTCCATTAATTGAATCATTCATGAAAATAATGATAGGGAAACATTTTTCCTAAGTGCTCAGTGGAGCCCTAACTCGACTTCCATTGAAATCAGCAAGTGTTTATTATTGACTTCAAAAGGAGCAGAACTAGACCAACACTGAGCACTTTTGAAAACCTGAATTAAATGTTGTTTTCACAAGGCTTAGCAAAAGGCTACCTCAGTTTGGAAAGAGTTTGCCAGTAATAAGCAGCTGTTTGCATTATTTTCTCCATGTTAATTTTTCTTTTAGTGTAGAATTTCGACAACCATCCCACTGCTTTTAAAGTTTGTGACCTAGAAATTGCACATGCTCAGTACTGCTGAGATCTGATGCTGAGCTGATCTATTAAGGCCAGATGATGATTGACCCTAACACAGCAATTTAGGTTTCTCAGGAGGAATAAGAATTTCTTCTGGAAAAGACTTAAAGGATCCTTTTGTAGTATTGGGACCTATGTGTTTAAGAAAATGCTAACAAAGTCATTTTTTCTTAAAAAATATACTGGTTCCCCTCAAAATAATATTAGTCGCTCCACCATGTTTTCAGATTATTCTATTCATTGGAATATTTTAAGTACTATCTTAAAACCTATTTTACAGAGAATTTTCATTTTTAGGGCCAAATTCTGGTAGAAGCATGGTCACCTAGCAGAAAAAACTGTCTTCAACAAAAGAGCGGCTGGTTAAAAGTTGATCTTACCTGGTTAGAGCCCTCTCTAAATCTAGAAAGTGACTTTTCTATAAGAAGTATCTGATGAGAGCCCTAAAGAGATATCAGGGGACTTATTCTGCACATTTTTATATACTTTGACCCAGCATTAGGCCCTAAACATACCCTGGTCTCCAATATTGACTACTGCTGCCAAAAAAGTAATAATGAGTCCTGAGAATAATTGCTGTTTGCCAAAAAAGGGTGCATACAAACAATGCTTTTCTGTTATATACTAGTATAATGTAAGTGTTTGGGAGGTGGTAAATCAAAATGAAAATACTGTGGTGGGTCAGTGAATTTAGGTTTGCAAATGGCTGAGGTCAGCACAGGCTGCTCAAGCCATGGAATTAAGTTGTATGTGCTGCATGTTCTCCTCAGGCCTCAGAAATATACAACATGTCAGATCCTGAGCTCTGTTATACCTGGACAACTTCACTACCTTCAATAGAGTTGCATGGGTGTAATTGAAGGCAGAACTGTGCACAATTTGAGAAGGACCCCAAAGCCTCTAAAATATGATTACCTATTATTATGTAAAAGTGTCTGTAGTAAGTATTCTTTTATTTCTCATATTCTTTATTAGGCTTTCCAGGACAACCAGGCACTAAAGGAGACAGGGGTTTGCCTGGACTTAATGGTCTTGAGGGGGTTCCTGTAAGTAAATGTTTTTCAGATGTTTCATATTTTCTGTTAGAAGTGTCATGGGCTATGTAGTAGCCTTGATACTAGAGGATTGGTTGGGTGTATTAAAATAAATTAAATTAAGCTCTGTTGTTTTGAAATAAGACTGCTGTGTGAACACACCCCTTGAGTCTCTATTATTTTAAGTTATTTGTTGAGTAACATAGAGCAAGCTTTTACTGTGAACACTGCTACATCTTTACATCTGTCCTTTCTCCTTTAATCTCCTTTCATCCCTCTGTACAAACAAAGATTTGCTGGTATGCTGGATGCTTTTAATTTTGTTTTGCTTGGAAAAGTTAAAATAGGTTCATTAAATAGCAGTTACCTTTTAGTTTAACTTAGATGAGTTAGAGAGACCCCAGCTGGCAAGCTTACATTGCTGGAGGCAATGCCTGATCTACCACCTACTAAATTCATTGGAAAGATTCCTATTGATTTCATAGGGGTACTGGTTCAGGCACAAAAAGTAAAAGTATAGCATGTGTTGGAAAGAGAAAACTTCCTTTTGGAGCATTCATTCAGCTTCACTTTCCCCATGATTAGGGCCCTTTCATTTTCAGTTAGAGAGAATGTTTCCATGAAATAATTATAACATTTCGGTGCAGGATAATGTGGGAAGCTATAAGCATGTATGAAAGCCCTTTACGTTCCATTAGTTCATTAGATTGCAAGCTATTCAAGGCAGAGACTATGCTTTCTTAGGATAGCTCAAATAAACCAAGGTAGACAAGGAGAATGTAACATTCATCATTTGATAATTAGTCTTTACTCTTGTTTCATTAGCTTGACTTGTATAAATGATAGATGAAATTTAGTAGATAATCTCTGACAAAAGTATGTGTGTATATATGTGTACAGAGATGAGAATTATTTTTAATTTATTTTTTATTTGTTCATCGATATTTTTAAAATAAAAGTAAAAAATTAAAAACAAATACAGTTCTAAAATGGGAGCTGCCACTGGCTAATAAAAGCTCTTGATTTGGCCTTTCTAAGAAAACCATGGCTCAGAAGTTCTGCTTATCTAGGGGAAGTAAAAGAGTGAAAAGTGGCTTTTAAACAAGAACAACAAACAAACAAACAAACAAACCCTGTTATGCTTTCAAAGGGAACCCAGGCTTTGAGCATTGGTAAAGCTCCAGGTGGACCTGCTGAGCTATGGCCCATACACTTTGAAAGCAGGCCTACCTGATTGATTGCTTCTGCTGCTTCTTAAGTTTGGACTGGAGCATCAAGCAGCTTTCAGCAGGAATGTCATGCGGCCTTTCACAGGTTGCTCCCCAAGCTTCCTGCTTCTGGCCACATGGGCTGGAAACACGAAGTTTGGGAAAGTGACTGGCAGGGAATCACTAAGCTGCTGGATGCTCCAATCGCCAAGGTAAGTGCTGGTTCCACCTCTTCTGAACTTCCTGCTCCTGGGCACGTGACTAGAAGCAGAATGTGACCCAGGCCAACCCAAGTAAATCACAGACCCTTCTAGAAAATCTCTTCTGGTTACTACCCTGCTTCTGGAAGCCGTTTGCTATCCCTTTCCCTTAGTGTGAGGAAACCTTGTCTTTGCCTGCTGAGAGTTAACTTCCCAACACACAACCCATGAACAATCCAAGAAATCTTCAGGTGTAGGAAGGAAGACCCACTCTCTCTACAAGTTAGTGATAGGCAAATTCCAACCATCAAGCCCTCTAGTCCAATGGACTAGCGCCTGGTCTAGTAGACACTCACAGAATTCACAGATTTGCCACTTCCAAAGGAATAGCATCTGCCATTTTACCTGTTCCACTTCAGGATCACCATTCTGCTTAACTCTTATTTATTTATAGTGAATACAAAGTAAAAGTTTATTTAACAGAGAACAGAGATTCAAGTAATAGCAGGTAGATAGAATTATTGGAAACAATGAGTTATGCCTAAAACAAAATCATAACATGCTTGGTATAGTGTAACTTGAGGAATGCCTTTTCAAGAATGACCAAATCATCTTGATATTGAGTTACCGTAGGCCAACTCTGCATCCTTATGACCAGTATATGAACAATTAGAATACTTTTTGAATAACATGGCCTTTAGTTCCCATTCAAACAGTTAATACAAATATTTAAAATGTGGTAAGACTGTGGTAAAAGAAGCTACTAAAAAGAGCAAGAAAGATAATTTGATCATAGCCTTTTATTTTTATTATAATTATTTTATTATGTCCTTTATCGGTTAATTTGTATGCTCAGTGCTGGCAACTCCACTCCTGACATTCACTGTTCAGTGACTGGGATTAATTTTAGGAGTTTTCTCTTTACACTTGAAGACTCTTTTCATGTCTTGGCAGGGGAAAACATGCACTAACTGATGCTAGAATTGTGTGTAATTTCAGGGGCTTCCAGGTGTACCAGGACTTATTGGTAGCCCAGGAGCAAAGGGAGAGCCTGGAGACATTTACTTTGATTCTAATCTAAAAGGTGAAAAAGGAGAGCCTGGATTCCCAGGACAACCAGGTGTTCCCGGAAGAGAAGGAAGGCCAGGAAGAGATGGTCAGCCGGGTTTCCAGGGCCCTAAGGGGGCATCGGTATGTCTGTGTGTCTGTGTGTGTATTTTTTTCATGAAGTTTTCTAGTGCACTAACTGTATCTAGTTGTTGTACAATATACATTTTGTATTTACTTGTCTCATTCTTTGAGCCAAATTCTCGCTTCCTAACTCATTTGAATGGTACTCTACTCCTCAACAGAGAATTTTAGTGGGACTGCTAGGTAATAAGGGTGTCAGAATGAGGTCCCTACAAACAACTAAGAATATTTGCATGACAGTAGGGTCATTGATCTAGATTCTGGCTCTGAATATATGCTCCATGAGTAAGAAATCCCACTTATACTCCACAAAGGTTTACTTTGATCATGTGGCCTAGTTCATGGGAATTAGCAGACCTCGTTGCTACCTCCCCAGACCAGCTGGGAACAAGCAAAATTGGTTCCTTTTTCCCTCCCCAGCAAATTGCTAGCACGATCATAGGGGGCGTAGTCATAGACCAGGAATTAATTACTACGCCTGGGATCAAGGACAAAGTAGGGAAGGCACTGTGACTCAGACATGCATCTTGTGTCTCAGAGCTTATCCCAGGAAAGTGCAGTTTACCAGCAATACTTTGGTGAGCACTCTCTTGATTGTCAGAATCTAGCCCATTGATCAAGGAATGTTTCTTCTTGTACTTGAATCATGGTGTGTCTTTGGAGATATTGCAATTATTTTCACAGTAGCCACTTCCAATATTTGTAGCTAGATTGTCACTGCTGTTTTGGGAAGCTTGAATCTGATAATTTTCTTGCCTTTTAGAAAACATCTGTGAGGAGTATGTGACATATATTTACTTTAAACTTACCTGTTTTGTCTCATAAATGTGCCAGGTGGACAGGTTACTGGGTTCTACCTTTACCATCTCTACTCTTGAGGCATCCCATAGATTGAGAAGCAGCAAGCTATAATTTCAAAGAACCTAAAAGAGGAAAAATGGTTCTGAATGACCCTTTTGTGCTTTCTATTTGAGGCACTTAGTGGAAAACTCTCAGCTTGACTTATTTGATACTATTTCAATTTATTAAATAATAGAAGTCATCCCAAAAATTGGAATTATGTGTTTCTGAAATTCTGCAATTTTTGGTTCTAAAGTTCAAATACTTTTTTCAAGTCAGCTATTGTTCTGTGATGCTGATGCAGGGACTATGTAAATCAACATCAGCTATTTAAATCATATCTGGAAATGAAGATGTGTTTGTCAGAGAACTGGTCATTCAGTGCACTCTTCACTGCATTCTGTAGCTGGGGTAGCTTCCAGTTGTTCTTCCATGTGGGGCCCAATCCTGCTTCCAGTAAAGTCAGTCATAAAATGTCCATTGATGTCACTGGCACAGACTGGGGCCCAACAAGTGCATTTCAATTAATCCAATCTAGAAGCCACAAAATCACAGGTGAATCTGACAAAAACCAGCAAGCTTTTTAAATCACTTTTAAGGTATCATCAGTGTTAGAGATACTGTAAATGTTATTGCTTTTTCCCTAAAATTAGGGTACGATTGGGCTGAAAGGAGAACGTGGTCCCCCTGGCTCAAGTGGGTTTCCTGGAGTACGTGGTGAAAGAGGCCTGCCTGGCCTGGCAGGGGTAGGACCTGCTGGACCAGTTGGTGACAAAGGAGATAAAGGCTCTCCAGGAAGCCCAGGTTTACCAGGCCATCCAGGTAACATACTAGATATTTGGGGTGGGGGTGGGGGGGAAGATGTTTTTAAACAGTACAATTAAGTATGGGTCACAGAAAGTGGAGATAGATGAGTCATACTAGGTCATCAGCATTTGTTCCTTACAATATATTTTGCAGTCCCTGAATATTTACAGATAGTTTCCTCACACAGTCTCCCAGAATAAAAGAGGGAGGTTACTAGTCCCTTGGTGTTAACATAACTCCTCCCACTACATACAGTCAACTCCATCCTTTGAGTGGTAAGTATCCAAGTTATGCTTTTAGATACTGGCTGCAGGCCTGTGCAAGGCTTGTTGTGTCAGCAGCTCCACCCCAAGAGAAGCCATGTGAGTCATTGTGGTTCTCACCTTTCAGAGGTATTATTCCTGCCTACATTCATAGACTGTAACGTCAAAAGGGGCCAATATGATCATCTAGTCTGACACTCCTCTACAATATAGGCCACAGAACCTCACCCATCCACTGCTGTAATAAACCTCTAGTTTATGACTGAGTTATTAAAGTCCTCAAATCATGATTTAAAGACTTTACAGTACAGAGAATCCACTAGCAAGTCAGCTGTGCCCCTTGCTACAGAGGAAAGTGAAAAACAACCTGGATCTCTTGCCAGTCAGCCCTGGGAGAAAATTCCTTCCCAACCCCAAATACTGCGATCAGTTAAACCCTAGGCACATGAGCAAGAGTCACCTGCCAGATACCCAAGAAGGAATTTTCTGTTGTAACTCAGACCCTCCTCCCCCTGCCCCATCTAATGTGCCTTCTCAGGCCACTGGCATATTCACCAGCAATCATCAAAAATCAGTCAATTGCCAAACTAGGACATCCCATTATACCAACTTCTGCATAAATTTATCAAGCTCAGTGTTAAAGTTAGCTAATTTTTTCCCTTCCTCTTGATCCTGCACCTTCTTGATCCTGAGAGGCAGTAGTTTGCTGCTGGCCTATACCTTAATACACTTCTCACAAGTCTTATTGCAGTTAACAGGGCTACTCAATCATGTGTTAATATATTTGCCTTTTTATTTTTAGAAGTTAATTCATTATCTTTACCTTCATAGGGAGAAAGGGTGAAGCAGGGCAAGCCATTCCTCTGCCTGGTCCCCCTGGGTCAGATGGTCTCCCAGGGCCACATGGTTTTCCTGGAGTCCAAGGTACAATTATTTCTTGAATTTTCTTTCTGCTGTCAGTGATGGATATTTTTTCCCCTCAAAACTGGCTTTTGTGTAAGTGCTTAATGTGCTCTGTCCGTTTTTTTTTTTGTTTGTTTGTTTTTTTTACATTCAAAGGTGATAGGGGGAGTCCCGGGATTCCAGGAAGACAAGGACTTCCAGGAGAAAAAGGTGCTGTTGGACAGCCAGGAATAGGATTTCCTGGGCCTCCTGGTCCTAAAGGTAAGAAAACTACACAAGAAAGAGTACTTAGCCATTTAACTAAGTCTCTTAATTAACCGTGAGTCTAAATGTTCATGTCAGTTTTCTCATCTAATGTATGAAAGACATACTGTATATACTCATGTATAACCTTATCTGTGCATGAGCTGACCCCCCAATTCTGAGCCCAAAAAGGAGGCAAAAATGGGTGACCAGTGTATAAGCCAAGGTTCCCTTTTGGCCTCAGGTGCTGGAGCTGCATGGGGAGCTGGCACCATTGTCAGGGAGCTCTGCCTGAGCCTGCTGGCCCAGTTCAAGATGCGGCCCTGGTGGCTGGGGGCTGGCACGGTTCTTAGTCCATGGGGGCAAAGGGTGCTGCTCAGAGCCAGGACCCTGTGGGCCGCTTTCAGGTCCAGAGCACTTTCTGTACTGCAGGGTGATTGTCCCCTCTGCTCCTTGTTGGACTCACTCCTGGTTCTCTCTCAGTGCTAGGCTCACGCGGCGCTGTCCTGTGCCCACAGCTGGGCTGGGTGCTAGCTGCCGCTCCTGCCCCCCCCCCCCCATGGTGATCTCTGGCTGGGCAGATAGGGGAAGGGTTGACAGTGGCAAGTGAGTAATGGAAAATGGTTCAGGGTGAGACCTAGAGAGGAACACACTAGGCCTCCCGCTTGTTTCCCACCCCAAAGGCTGGCATTGTCTGCAGGCCTGCTGTTGGTGCCAGCAAGTCACTTCCCCAAGCTACTTGGAAGGTTACCCTGAGCCACCCCCGGCGTGTCCTAGCGCTAGGGTACAGCACTGGGGGGAGCATCAGGGAAGCGTATGAGACCCAAGACTGAGGAAGGTAATTTGTAGCTTGTGAGGGCAGCCTAGCCTAGGGTACTGGCCTCATCTGATGATGGGTCCCTGGGTACATTGGGCTGAGCAGTTGAGATCTGGCTGTCATTGTGGCAGCTCCTTGAAAATATCTGCTCAGTAAGGCCCCTAACCTCCCACACCCAGCACTGCTGGCTTCCCTCAGAATTCCTGACACCATCCATAGTCCCCAAACCTCTGCCACTGCTGCTTTTCCCTTCTTCCTCACTGTGCCACCTGTTCCCTCTGCCTCTGTGCTACTGCTTTTCCCATTCCCCATGCCACTGCACTGCTGCTTTCCCCTGTTCCCTGTGCCGCTGCACCGCTGCTTTTTCCCTTTTCCTGCTATGCCACCTGTTCCCTTTGCTGCCGCGCTGCCACTTTTCCCGTTTGCCGCACTGCTGCTTTTCCCCTGTTCCCTGCTGTGTGACTGCTTTACCCCTGCTTCCCACCGTGTCACCGCTCTTCCCCTGTTCCCCACTGTGCTGCCGTTTTTCCCCTGCTCCCTGCCGTGCCACCTATTTGCCGCGCTGCTGCTTTTTCTGTTCCCTGCCATGCTGCTGCTTTTCCCCTGTTCCCTGCTGTGCTGCCACTCTTCCCCTGTTCCCTACTGTGCTTCTCGTTCCCCTTGCCACCTCACTGCCACTTTTCCCCACACCCCTGCTGGCCCTTTCCCCTGACATCCCCAAACTCTGCCACCTCCCCAACCGCTGGGCCCTGCCGCTGCTTCCCTGGTCTCCCTGAATCCCACCCCCACCCCCAGGCTGACCCCCAATCCCCATCAGATTCCCCTACCTGGCTGGTCCAGGCACTGGGGTCCCCTCCTAACCCTAACCCTAGCCCAGGCCAACTGCCAAAGGTGGCTACCCCAGCCACACTGGGGCACCAGCTTGGAGCATGCACAGTGATACTCCTGGGCTGGGGCTGTCTACCATATAGACCTGTGTATAAGCCGACTGCCTGTTTCAAAGCCAGTTTTCAGGCACAAAAATTTCGGCTTATACACGAGTATATATGGTATTTCATAGCAGTGCTCTCGCTCTTTCAGTACTAGGTGGTGACCCCAGCTTTATGCTCTCATGGTAGGGAGTAAAGAGGAGTAATCACCCTTTTCCTTAACTCTTCCTGTCCATTTACGCTTTTGCTCAGTTTGTTGTGAATCTGGGCTGCATATTGGTTATCTGACTAGCAGGTGGGTGGAAAAGAGTTTTCAGGCTGTCTGGAATGACTCAAGTGCAACAGTGCCAATCTCAAGGCAGAGTGTGAAGAAACAGGGAAGATACTCCAAACTGGATGTGAATTCTATGCACAAGTTTTCCTAACCAAATATTAACTCCTTAGGCGCTACAGCAACCTTAATATTGCATCATAGACTGTCTTCTTGGGTACTGTCTTGCTTTTCTGATAGATGGTCACTTACAACAAAAATCAGAACAATATTCAGTTTACTCTCAGTCCCATAGGACTTATCAGCTAAAAATTGCATGTTAGATCCGACACCAAAGTAATGCTTATAGCCAAGATTTATTAACTAGGAAAAAGAAATAAGAACATTATTTAAAAAGTTAAAGCAAGTAAACATATACATACAAATGAGTTAGTCATAGGTTCTAAAAGATGGTAGAAGGGTCTATAATAAGCAAGCTCTATATATCTTTATGGCTAACCCAGGCTAAACAGCTGGGGATACCTTGCTTATGCTTGGAAACCTTGTCTTCTCAAAGTCCAAGGAGCTAGAGATCTAGTTTCTTCTTGTCAGCAATTTTTGTTCCCTTTCTCTAGAGTTCAAGCTATCTTTACTTCATGTTGAGGGAGTGATCAACAGAATCTTTCATCCTCTGATGTTCCAGGATGCTTTGTCTGGTATCTATAGATCTTCTTTAGTTAAGCAAGAGATAACACTCCCTGTGGTAAATCAGCATTTCACTCTTGGCAATACGTCTCTCCTGACTATTCAGTTTTTCAGTTATAGTGCAAACACTCAAATGCTGTCTTTTAACATGGAATACAGATATTATAACTAGTACCTAATCTGCCCACATCATGAAAGTTCTAAAATGGAGGGGAATGAGCAGGGCTTTGGTTCCATACACTCTGACTCATTAACTAGCAGAGTTGGAAGTAAGTTGCATTCAGCAAAGGGCTGCAGTAAATTACTTTACCCTAGAAGTAAGGAGCAAGAAAGAAATTATATCTCATAGTCCCAGTTCCTTCCCTGAGTTCCTCCTTGGGCAGCACAGCTCTGTGCCACCCCTTGACAGGGGCTGAGCCTCAAAGCTAAATCTAACTTCCAGTGGTCTTTGCATGGAAAAAGAGAGGTACTTACACTTACAAAGCGTACTGGTTCTATATGAGGTCTACTTTAAATGATCTGCATACTTTCTAAAAGATTAGTAGAATTCATTCATTCCTTTAAAGAAGACATGTTTTTTTTCTAAAAAAGATGAACCTGTGTAAATATGAATTCAGCATGTCATTAAAACTATGTTACCTCATTCACCAAAGACAAAATCCTGCAGGGTGTGAACACCCTAAACTCTGTTGAAATCATTGGCTATGTCTACACTGGCAGGTTAGTTTGAATTAAGGAGGCTTAATTCGAATTAATTTTTTAATGGTCTACATCAGGCTTTCCTTATTTCAAACTAAAACTACCATTGGTTAGTTCGAACTAAGAATTTAGTTTGAGTGTTAGTTTGAAGTACAGTGGAGACCAGGACTAACTCTTCGAACTTAATAAGTTCAAACTAAAGGCAGTTAGTTCAAATTAACGAAGTGTACTAGTTCAAACAAAAGTTAGTTTGAACTAGTCCACATTGTTAATTCAAACTTATAAGTTTGAGGTTAGTTCAAACTAAATTCAAACTTAATAGTTCAGACTAACAGGTTTGAACTAACTTTTCCTAATGTAGACGTAGTCACTGAGATTGCACAAATGGTGCTGTGCACTTCCCAGGTTTGACACTTGAGAGCCCAAATGGACTCTGTTTAATATTTCTCTATGTGACTGTGAATAGTTTGTTTCAAAGGCAGCAGAAACTTTGGATTTAACTTGCTGAGACCCTAATTATATGTTATGTTTTGTAGGTTTCCAAGGCCAGCCAGGTGCATCGGGTCAGCCAGGGGCTCAAGGGCGTCCTGGCTTTGATGGTTTACCAGGCACACCAGGATTACCTGGTCAAAAAGTGAGCATTTTCAGTCTACATTATTTTTTCTATTATTCGTTGTACTACCAAAGAGCTGTTGCTGGTCTGACCTGAATCTCCTGGGATAACCACCTGTATATACAAAAATCAGGGCAAGCTGCAAACTGAGAACTAAAGTCTCTGAACCCTGATGGTGGCACTTAAGCCAAACTCCTACTCGGCAGCAAACAATGCTTCTGATTTCTCATACCAGTTTTCAAGAAACATAACAAAATATAAAATAGCCCCTTTATTGCATTCCAGCCCGTTCCCAAATAGCCACTGGGTTTAATAAAGAATTACTTTGCTTCTAGCTCCAAGCTCTTTACTCAAAAAAGTTTCTCTTGACCTCAAAAAGGCCAGCCACATCATATGAAACAATATAAGTTTGAATCTTACCCAAAATACCACACTGCCAGCCAGTCTTTTAGTAACCAAAATTGAAGGTTTCTTATAAAAAGAAAAGAAGAACAGAATGTGAGACATGTTAAATGGTTAAAGTGAATCACATATATACAAATGATTTGGAGTCCATGTAAAGGAGGTCCTTTAAACAATGAGGAGTTTGCAGGCTTGTTCAGCTCCTGTGGTAAACACCTAGTACCTGGGTGGGCCTCAGTCTTTTGTCCAGTTGCACATGAATAGATCCAGAGGTGGGTGCTGGCTGAAGACTGAAGTCAAAATGGAGTTGGGTATCGCAGCCTTTATCACCTCTAACCATCCACATGCTGTGTGGAGGTGAGTCACGTGGTCAGTCTACGTAACTCAATGAGCAGCGTTTCTTCCTGGGTCCGTTGTACCTGTGATTCACTTAATGAGTGCGTAAGGAGACAATGACAGCAAACTTGCTGTCTGGGATGTTTCCCAGAATCACACAAGTTGAAATACAGATATAACAAACATATTCCTAATACAAGTACGACACCTCAATGTGAACCATAAAATCATTCCTAACAAATTACAACCTTTCTATTGGTACAAAACATGGCATATCTCAGTGGTTCCCAACCTTTTGCAGGCTGGGGACCCCTTTTATAGGCCAAAAAATTTTGCACCCCTTCCCCCTCCCCCCATGCATCGCAGTCAGGATCCAGCCCTCATGGCTAAAATCTGGATTGCGCAGTCAGAATCCAGAATCCAGGTGTGGAGCAGAAGTGGCCGTGGCCCCCTCTCCCTCGCTGTGACGGCGAGCGGGGCTGCCGTGGCCTTGGTTCCCAGCCAGCCCCTGCAGGGTAGTGGAGTGAGCCATCGGGCCAGCTAGCAGAGGCGCCACTGCCATGGCACTCTGCCAGCTACTATCAGGGAGTGGGGGCAGGCAGCACCTGCAGGGGAGTGAAGCCAAGCTGCTGCCGGCATCTGCAGTCAGCAAGCAATGGCAGCAGGCAGCCTTCTGTGTGCCCCCACCCCGACTACTATCCAGCCCTGGCAGGGAGCATCAGAGCTTCAGCTGGGTTACAGCCCCGGCAGGGAACAGCACTGCAGACCCACTGAAACATGTCCGTGGAGCCTCAGGTTGGGAACCACTGTCATATCTCATATGGATATAGCAATTATGGAATTATTGATATAAAATATTCTCCTAAATGGTCTCCTAAATCCAGACAGCATCACAGCAGATACTAAGGAAAGTGTAGTAGGCCAACTCCTCAACTGGTGTAATTTAGCATATTTATAGTGAAGACTGGTACAATTTTCTGAATTGCTTTCTTCATAAATACTTCATTTATTATATATTGGCTTCTAACCTTTATTTGTTTGCATGCTAAGGGAGAACCTGGAGTGGGTCTTCCAGGTCCTAAAGGATTACCAGGTCCACCCGGCCCAGCTGGCCTCCCTGGAGAAAAAGGGTCTGTTGGTTTGCCTGGTTTACAAGGAGAGCAAGGATTTCCAGGTGTGCCTGGTCAGCCAGGAATCCAAGGTAACTTAAAAAACAAAGATATGGCTCAATAGTGGTAACGTTTTTTACATTTTTTAAAATAAATCTTAATGATTGAAATTCACCAAGGGACAGAGAGCCAGCAAAAGACTGGCACGCTACTTAAACCCTCAAGATATAATGCCTATTTCTCTTCCCTCTCTGTCTTCTTCCTGCCCACTTGATATTGGGACAGTAGTGGCTACAGTTTTCTCCCCCTTGCTTTTGTAACACCCATAAAGGAAATTCTAATGATGTAAGTGGTACAGAGGTCTTTTGCTAGTCCTTTTCATGGGGATAAACATCACTGAACTTTCTGTCTACTATCTGCATAAAGCAAGCTGAAAAAGTAATATTCAAAAATAATTGGTTTATGCTTTATTTTTCCACGTAGGTGATGCAGGTGCACCCGGATTACAGGGTTCACAAGGTGTCCCAGGTGTGCCAGGAACAGGCCCTCCGGGGCCTCCTGGACTTTCAGGAGTACCAGGGCCACAGGGACCAAAAGGTGACACAAAATACTTGCTTTTTTTGATGTGTTCTTCCTTTTTCATTTTAATCTGGAAGTAGCTTTTGTGGATTTTGTGGTCATTAACAAGAGGGAAAGTAGTGGGTTGCTTTTACAGTATATTCCAGCATTTTAAAAATGTAAACTTGGTGGATAAGAATCTCTAGATAAACTCAGGGTTCATTGCTGTGACCTAAAACTGAAGGTTGATGTGCAGCAAACTGAGTAAATCTATGTAGACTGCACAAACCCGGTGACATTCTGTGAAGTTTGGCTGCTTTATTGTAGGTGGCCAGTAAAAAACAGAAATAGGTAAGGCTGAAAGACTGAAACAACACTTAGATTATGAGGTTTTTTTTCCTTTTTGTTTTCCTTCCATAATAAAGAAATGTGCTTTGTTTTCTACAAAATGCTCAGTCTGTAGAACATATCTGTATACTATACTGCAATTTGATTAATAATGTTACATGTGCTGTTAAGAGTTGATTTTTTTTTTCCCCTGTAGGATTTCCTGGAACAAAGGGTGAAAAGGGTTACCCAGGTGCCCCAGGACTAGATATGCCAGGACCAAAAGGAGATAAGGGTAGCCCTGGCCAGAGTGGGCTACCAGGTCTGGCTGGTTTATCTGGTCTACCTGGTCCACAAGGAAAAGATGGACTTCCAGGCTTTCCAGGTATGCATTTTTACTTTCCAGAAAGTAATCATTTTGTTTCTGTGGTCTGTTTCAAATGCCAATGGTAAATAAACAAATCTATTTTTCAAGTAAGCAACAAAACTAAGAAAGCAGCATCTGTCTTTTTTAATTAAATCATAATTGTGTGCAGTTCTGTGTCATGGTGCCACTTAAGTATATACCTTTCTTTGCAGTTAGGGTTTAGTTTAAACATACCTTCAAGTGTTTTGATGGCTCAGAACTAACTTTCAGGGTCAAGTCTTTAAACTATAATTAAGAATCTGCCTTTGAAACATAAAAGATGCCACTTGTCTTTTCAGAAGGGTAGACATCTTAGTCTAGTTCAGCAGAACAGATGAGGAGTCCTGTGGCATTTAAAGACTAACTAACTTATCACATGAGCTTTCCTGTGGGAAAATCTCACATCGTCAGGTGCTTTGAAGATGGGGGAACTTACAGAATGGGAAGGAAGATAAATGCAGGGAAGTATAAGTCATGGGATCAGGTCACAGTTTAACAGCAAATCAAAGCAGTTGTTAAGATTCAAATGTTGGGGAACAGCATATAAAGGAAGATGAGATCAAATCAACTTTTGTAATGAGAAAAAATCCAAAGTCCTTATTTAACCTTGAAGAGAGACAGCCAAATTTGCAAGTTAATTCAAATTTTGTAGTTTCTGTTTGAAGCCTCGAGCTGTTATTCATTTGTCTGAGCACAGTAATTAGCAAATTGCCAGTGGAGTCCTTCAAACAGGGCTGGCTCAAGGGGCTGTGGTGCCCCACGCCGGCTTTTGGTTTTGTGCCCCCCGCCCCACGGGGAGGCGAGGAGCAGAAGCCAGCCTCCGCTCCAGCTAGCTTACCCTGCCACCAGCACGGAGAATGGCCTTCCCAGGGGCAGAGAGGTCCGGCCCGGACCCACCCCTCCCCTGGGCTGTCTGTTACTTCCTAGGGAGAGGGAGGGACAGGCAAGAGGCAGAGCGAGAAAGCAGAGGCTGGGGAGGGTGAGAGCACGGTTTTGGCTTCTGAGCTGGCCCACCCTACCCACCCGAAGCCACGGCCTTATTTGCTCATCAGTTGAGTTGGCCCTCTCTTCAAAGAGAAACTGCAGAATTGGAATTTCATTTACAAATTGACTCTCTCTCTTCAGGGCTAAATAAGGACTTCGGATTTTTTTTCTCATTACAACAGGTGATTTGACTTCATCTTCCTCTATATGCTGTTCCCCAGTGTTTGAATTTTAACAACCGCTTTGATTTACTGTTACAGTGTGACCCAGTCCCATGACTTACACTTCCCTGAATTTATTTTCCTCCCATTCTATAAATTCCCACATCTTCAACATGTCTGATGAAGTAGAATTTTCCCCCACAAAAGCTCATACAGTAAATAAATGTGTTAGTCTTTATGTGCCACAAGACTCCTTGCTTGTTTTGCTGTTATTTTGTGAGGCTCATCTGTGCTGTTTCAGCAGTATTTGATCTCAATATGACAGTAGTTAACCTAGAACAGTTACATATGTTGTAACTGTGGCTGAGATAAGCACTTGACCTTCCATCTCATCACTTTGGAATTGTAAGGACCAGTCAAGAACTCGCTATTTTGGATTGATCTTGATTCTCTACTTTTCGTCTATATTTTTCCTCTTTCTTTGTCAATTTGGTTCTGCTGTATGATTACTAATTTGTCTGTCATGCTGAAAACTCTCTTAACTGTTCCCTGGGCTTAATGAATAGCTGGCATTATATATGAAACAAACTTGGCTAATGAAGTCTTGTAAGATAGAGCCCACAGCTCTGGGTTAACTTATTTTGTATGGGATGGATAGGGTTTAAATATTTTGACTCAGAGCAGTCAGAAGTTTAAAAATAAAATGAAATGTTGTAGGACTGTGGTGCTAAAGATTTTTTTTTAATCCACCTATATTTTCTGACCTAATTACATGCATGCATTCTTGTGTGTGTGGCATTTCTTAGGCAATTATACTTAGATGATTAGGTTTCGTCTTCTGAAACATGAGGAATTTATCATTTACTGGACATATTACTTACTATTTTGATTAATTATGGATATGCTAATTGATAGTACAAATATTTTTTGCATATGTATTAAGATAGAGAATGACATGCAATAGTGAAGGAAATATGGAGTTGTGACAATACAGATCATGTATTATATAAGACATATAAGGTGCACAGATGCTTTCATAAATTATATATTTGTATAGGTTTTTTCAAATAGTTTGTCCCATTTGCATTATCTTTTTTTCAAAAAGTTCAGTTCCCAAGGTAATGCAAAACAAACAAGGAGTCTGGTGGCACTTTTAAAGACTAACAAATTTATTTATCTTATCATGTGATAAATAAAATTATTAGTCTTAAAAGTGCCACCAGACTCCATGTTTGTTTTGCTGGACTAGGCTCACAGAGCTACCCCCTTTGGAATTTGCCATAATGTAATACAAGCAGTAAAACATTTAATTTTTCTTATTTATTTTATTGTAGTCAGCTACATTTCTGTTAAATATTATTTTGCTTTGGTTTCAGGCATCAAAGGAGAAATGGGAGTAATGGGAACCCCTGGAATTGCAGGTGTTCCTGGGGCAATAGGAAATCCAGGATTACCAGGTGAAAAAGGTAGGAATTTTTGAAAAACAAAGATCTAGTGAGAAGGCATTAAGAAACATCACTTTGGACTAGAAAGTCAATCTAAAATAATTTTAAAAATCCATGAAGAGTTTGCATGTGCAAGGAGAAAAGACTATTTGAGTCAGGATCTTAAGGGTTAAATTGTGTTCCTGCTTGGCATGTTTATAGCATTTACTACAGTTTAAAATTTTTGTCTGAGATATGGTGTGGTAATTAGAACAAAAGACACTGAGCCAGTGAGAGCATGGATTCTAAATGTATCATAGACACTGATTTTTTTAAATTCACTTTTCTTCATAGTGAACCATTCTTGTCCTGAAATTCTTAAACTGGTCACCTGGCATGAATATGCACCTGTCTGAGCATTCGTTTACAGGGTATATCTTTACATAAAATTACACAAGAAACTAGGCTAAGTCTACACGAGGCTTTTAAATCGAAACAACAACATTTTTTTCAATTTAAAAATAGTCATGTCCAGATGATGTTAATAAGGAGCTCCCTTACTTCGAAATAAGGAAAATCATTTCGATACAATAAAACCTCCTTTGGTATCAAAATGAGGGTTATTTCAAAACTGTGGTTTTGAAATAACCCCATCTGGCTCTGTCATATCAATATGATCAACATATCAATATAACAGTTGATCTTCCTCCCAGGGTGCATGGCACCAAGCCCAGGCAGTGTGGAAAGCTGGCTCCCGCCTCTGCTGCTGGGGCTGCAGGCACTGAGCCCGGACAGTGTGTCCAGCCAGATCCTGCACTGCCCACCCAGGCTGCAGGCACTGAGCCTGGATGGCAGGTCCAGCTGAATGCTGCACCACCTGCTCGGCTGGCAGCCACCGAGCCCTGGCTCCTGCATCCAGCTGGATCCCATGCCTCCCACCCTGCTGGCATGCCCATGGTCCCTCATCTGCTACTCCACCAGCAGCGGGGGACACAGGGCAGGGGAACCCTCCAGGTGAGAGCCAGGTAGGGGATTAGGTGGCCATTTGGCCCTGCCGGGGGGCCATGTTGCCACACCTCCTGGGGTGCCCCTCTGCTGAATCGAAATAGCAAGTCCTGTGTTGGGACATGCTATTTCGATTTGGTGGGTTCTGCTTAATTCAATTTAACTTAAATTGAATTAATGATTTTATTTCAAAATAATTTATGTCAAAATAAGTTATTTTGAAATAAGCATTTACATGTGAACATAACCATAGACATATTAATTGTTTAAGAGTGGCATCAATCTTTACCCCTTCCCTGTTTGCAAGTGTTAGAATCCTGCAAAGAGCTGCTGATTGGTTCCTACTTACTCACTATTCAAGACATGGCTCAATTACTTCACATTGGATAAATGACAGGGATTGGGGCTGAGAATTCCTGATGAAGGAATCCTAGAGTATGACCACACAAAGAAAATGCATGTATTTTTGATGTGTTAACAGGTCAAGATAAAACAGGCTCAACCTTTACGGTTTACCATCATTAACTTACACATGTTAAAAGTACAACTGCCTTGGCTACATTATGATTTTAATATGTTAAAAAATACATCTTTAGTTTCCTAATTAAGACAGCGTCTTGGAAATATCTACATCTGGAGAGTAGGTATGGGCTGCCATGTATATTGATTTAGTTTGAGTGTTCTTGTTAGAAAAGATAACAAAAATAAGAGTGCTAAGCCAAAGATTTTGTTCCATGTGAGAGCAGGATAAGGACCACCTGGATCAGACAGGGTTCTATAGAAATTACTACAAAAAATAGAATTTAAAGGAAAGATAAATTCTTCCTATAGGTTGTTTTAACCATCCCATAGGATTCTATAATTAAATTTGCATAGGTGTTTTTAAAAAAAGCTGTAGAAAGATTGTCATTAAATTCTGTGAGACTTTGCCATAGGAGTGTTTATAATATGGTGTTTCTATATGAAAATTGAGGCACGCTTTATCTGATAGACAGGGTAAGAGGGAGAATGACAGCAACAGACACTTCCTTTCTCCCCAGACCTATTCTGCCAGCACCAAATATGTGTAGCTGAGAAAGTGGGAGGGCCACCCCACCTGAAAGATGGTTTAAACATTTTCACAAGCTACCTCCTTAAGGAGAGATGGAGCCCTGGTTATAAATTAAAGCAACTTTCTACTTGGCAGAACTCAAACTCCCTTATAGTATAACTATCTCCATGGGAACATGGAGATAAACCAGGCTCCCTGACCATGCTACTCTTAACGTACAGTTTCAACTAGTAATTATGCTGTTTTGCATGCATCTGTAATATGTCATACATTACTGTGGTGTTCCATCTGATATTCTCTCACTATAGGTGCTCCAGGTTTTCCAGGTACATCAGGGCCACGTGGTGATGTTGGTTTCAAAGGGGATAAAGGTGAAATAGGTCTACCAGGAAAACCAGGCACCATGAGTATAGTAGACATGGAGAGTATGAAAGGTGAAAAGGGAGACCAAGGAGAAAAAGGTAATCTTTATTTAATCTTTACATTTTGATATATACTGATCTTTACTGAATAAATATGATGCTTAAGTTTTGCCATCTTATTTTTATAAAACAAGCTTTCAAAAATCAATATTTAAGAACTTTAAACAGCAAATTAAACATGTCAAAACATATGTTGTGGAAAAATTTTGAAATCTCAATGTTGTTATTCTTTCTAAGGTTTCAAAAGAGACCCAATTTTGTGCTTGTTTTTCTAATGCATCTTTTCCCTTTTTTACTTATTTTTATCAAAGTAAATATCAGGTGGTTATTGAATTTTTTGGTTTCAATATTAATCCATTTTTTGGTAAGTGAAGAACTGTAAGTGACATTTTCAGTAACTCTGATCATTTTTTAAAATATAAACTTGGAATAAAAGGTACAACATTTTGGGTAAATAATGAAATATTCCAATTATGTTAATTAAAAAAGTTCAACTTCAAACAAAAGCCATTTTCAACTAATCTCTTTTTAAAATAATTCAGTAGCTACTCCCCAGTGCCGAGATTCCTCATTATGACTAATTTCATGTATAATCCTAACAAGAAGTGAATCAACTAACAAAATATAAAGATAAAGTAATTAATTCAGAGACACCCTTTCCTCTGGGTTTTTCTGTTTGTGCTGTCTTCTCCATTTCTCTCTAAGACTCCACGTTCCTTTGGAATTGTCTTCACTTTGGTAAGTTACAGAGGGATAGCCATGTTAGTCTATATATAGCAAAAACAACAGAAGTCCTGTGGCACCTTAAAGACTAACAGATTTCTTCGTGCATAAGCTTTCATGGGCTGCAACTCACTTAGTCAGATGCCTGAAGTGGAAACTACATTTAAGAGTTATATATACACCTGCAAGAGTAAGAAACATTACAGTGGGAATGGCAAGTGCTGACAGAGTCAAATCAGTTATGGTAGATGAGGCCTATTCACAACAGTGATTAGAGGGTGGGAATGTGTGAACAGGGACAATTGCTTTTTATAATGAGATAACCATTCCAAGTCTTTTCAGACCCAGTCTGATTGTGTCAGGTTTGCAGATGAGTTCCTGTTCTGCAGTTTCATGCTGAAGTCTGTGTTTGAAGTTCTTTTGTTGAAGTATGGCAACTTTCAAGTCTGCTATAAAGTGTCAAGGGAGATGGAAGTGCTGTCCTACTGTTTTATGGATGTTACTATTTTTTATATAAGATTTGTGTCCATTCATTCTTTTGTGTAGGGACAGTCCAGTTTGGCCAGCATACGTGGCAGAGGGGTATTGCTGCCACATAATGGCATGTATGACATTAGTAGATGTGCAGGTAAATGAGCTTCTGATGGTGTGGCTGATATGGTTAGGACCAGTCACAGTATCACTGGAATTGATGTGGAGGCAGAGTTGGCAATGGGGTTTGTTGTAGGGATAGATTCTTGGGTTAGTGTTCTTGTACGATGTACAGTTGCTGATGAGTGTTTGCTTCAGGATGGGAGGTTGTCTGCAAATGTAATCCATATGCCAAAAACAGGCTTTCTCGTTAAGAGACCTAGTCAGGGTGGGTTACTGTTGCTGGGTAAATTAGCAGCCCAGAAACCAGAAGTTTCTGAAACTAAGGTGTGGTAGCATACTGATCACGCTCCACAAGTTTTTATTGTTGTGCTGGAGTCAGAAACCTGTGAGAAGCCTGAGAGCAGCAGCCCAGAGAGGAGTGGACTGCAGGATGTTTTCTCCCTCACAGAGAGCTGCAGAGTCCATATGCTCAGTGATTGACTAAGAGGAGCTGAGCCCGGAGTGAACTGCAGGATGTTTTCTCCCTGCTTTGGACTGTTTTACAGGGGAGTTTTCTGTTGTGGAACTGAAAGCTGGACGGCCAGTGACCTGATTGCATGGTGCTGGTTGAGGAGAGGAAGGGAAGGACTGCATGGATTCCAGGTGAAGATTCCTGCAGCCAGAGAAGATGAGGATTGGTTCTCTTTTGCATTCAAGCCTCCAAGACTTAAAAGACTGCAATTGAGATAAGAGTGACCCTACCTGAACTTGGGACTCTTGGGTTTCTTGCTGTTTTGTTTAAATTCATTTTGGTTCTTAGGATAAGATTTGTGTAGTTAGTTAATAAAGTTCATTGTTATGTTTATTGTGAATAATATTTTGTTGTGAGATGGGAATGCTGAGCAATCTTCACTGTGAGTCCTGTACAGACTGGATCCTGGCTCTCCAGCTGCTTTCTTCAGGGTTTTATCTCTGTTAGGCACTGGAAAGGGGCTATTGAATGAATTCTAACTCACCCTAGCAGGCTACACAAGAAAGGATTGGTCTGACTCCCAAGGCTTGAGAGAGTGATAGATCATCTTCTAGGATAAGTTATAGATCCTTAATGATGTGTTCGAAATATTTTACCGGGGGATTATAGGTGATGGCCTGTGATGTTCTGTTGTTTTCTTTATTGGATCTTTCCTGTAGTAGGTGACTTCTGGGTGCCTGTCTGGCTCTGTCAATCTGTTTCTTCACTTTCCCAGGTGGATATACCATGCTATACTTCAACAAAAGAACTTGAAAAACAGACTTCCATATGAAACTGCAGAGGTGGAATTCATCTGCAAACTTTGCACAGTCAGGATGGGTCTGAACAGGGGCTTGGAATGGTTATCTCATTACAAAAAGTATTTGTCCCTGTTCATACAGTCTCACCTATTATATGCACCTCCTAATTGCAGTTTCCACTTCATGCATTTGATGAAGTGGTCTGCAGCCCATGAAAGCTTATGCTTGAAGAAATTTGTTAGTCTTTAAGGTGCCTCAAGACTTTTATTGTTTTTGTCTTCATTTTATGTCTTGCAGAGGGAAATGGTACACAGGATAGTGGCCATGACCTAGAAGTGGAGGCATTTCACTTACACAGTAGATGATAGCATAAGGGGCTCCTAAGATGATGGCCTAAAGTTTGATAAGTCAAATAGTTTTGAAGGGGGAAGGTGACCAAAGCCCAGAGGTAAGTCACAGTGAGAGAGAACTGGGGGAAGGGATGGAACTTGGGGAGGCTGTCGGGACTGTAACAGCAGGGATAAAAGAGAGGGTACTTGGAACTGCCGGGGGAAATCAAATCACTGTCTTAGGTGTTCTAGTGATACCCTAATACCTGAGGTGAGTGGGGAGGGAGGACACAGGGAGAAATTGCAAGAAGGAAGATACAACAGGAGAGATAATTGACAGGGGAAAGTAGGGCAGTCGGCCCAGTATCTTAGGTGCCTGTACACAAACGCAAGAAGCCTGGGAAGCAAGAAGGAAGAATTGGTATTACACGCATAGACAAGGAAGTATGATGAAATTGGAATAATAGAGATGTGTTGGGATAGCTTGCATGACTGGAGCACTGCTATGGATGGGTATAAATTGTTCAGGAAGGACAAGCAGGGAAGAAGAGGGGGAGGAGTAGCGCTATAAGTAAAAGAGCTGTATGACTGCTCAGAGCTCCACTATGAAAGTGAAAACAAGCCGGTTAAAAGTCTGTGGGTCAAGTTTAGAGGAGTGGGCAACAAGGGGGATGTTGTCTTGGGTGTCTACTATTGACCGCCAGACCAGAAGAAGGAGGTAAATGAGGCATTTTATGGACAACTAGCAGAAGTTTCCAGATCATGGGCCCTGCTTCTCATAAGGGACTTCAATTACCCTGACATCTGCTGAGAGGGCAATACAGCAGTGCACAGGCAGCACAGGAAGGTATTGGAATTCACTGAGGACAAATTCCTGGTACAAATGCTGGAAGAACCAATTAGGGGCCTTGCACCTTTTGACCTGCTGCACACAAACAGAGAAGAACTGAATGGGGAAGTAGAAGCGAATGGCAACCCTGGCAACAATGACCATAAGATAGTAGAGTTCAGGATCCTGCTCAAAGGAAGAAAGAAAAGAAGCAGAACACAGACCATGGATTTCAGAAAAGCAGATTTTGGCTCCCTCAGGGAACTGATGGGCAGGATTCCTTGGGAGGATGATCTGAAGGGGAAGAGCATCAGGGAGAGTTGGCTGTATTTTAAAGAAACCCTACTAAGAGCAGAGGAAGATACCATTTTGATATGCAGAAAGAACAGCAAATGTGGAAGGCACCCAGCGTGGCTTAGTAGAGAACTGTGCAGTGAGCTGAAACATAAAAGGGAAGCTTATAAGAAGTGGAAGCTTGGACAGATGACTAGGGAGGCAAATAAAGACATTGCTTTGGCCTGCAGGGATAAAATCAGAGGGGCCAAAGGACAACTGGAGTTGCAGCTAGCAAGGGATTTGAAGGATAACAGGAAGGGGTTCTACAAGTATGTCAGCAACAAGAAGAGAATCAGCGATGATGTAGGTCCCTTACTGAATGAGGCAGGAATTCTTGTAATGGAGGATGCGGAAAAGGCTGAAGTATTCAATGCCTTTTTTTTCCTCACAGGGAGGACAACTCCCAGGCCACTATGCTGGGTAATGCACCTTCCTTGGTGATGGAAGGTCAGGTTAGGGACTACTTAAAGAAGGTGGATGTGCACAAGTCTATGGAGCTGAATGAACTGCATCTGAGGGTGCTGAGGAAGTTGGCCGATGTGATTGCAGAGCCACTGGCCACTATCTTTGAAAACTCGTGGTGAAAGGGGGAAGTGCTGGAGGACTGGAAAAAGGCAAATATATAACCTATCTTCAAGAAAGGAAAAAAGGAGGATCCGGGGAACTACAGACTGGTCAGCCTCACCTCAATCCCTGGAAAAATCATGGAGCAGGTCCTCAAAGAATCTATCCTGAAATAGGAGGAAAATCGAGTGATCAGGAACAATCAGCATGGATTCACCAAGGGCAAATCATGCCTGACCAACTTCATTGACTTTTAGGATGAGATGACTGGATTTGTGGATGCTGGAATAGTCGTTGACTTGATATATCTTGTCAATTTCAAAAGGGATAGCCGTGTTAGTCTAGTCCAGTAAAAAAACAACAAGGAGTTGTGTGGCACTTTAAGACTAACAGATTTATTTTTTTCATGAGCTTTCGTGGGAGAAGATCCCACTTCCTCAGATGCTTAGAAGATGGGTGAACTTACAGAAGGGAATGAAACTAAATGCTAGGGGGTGTAAAACATAGGATCACGTCATACAGTGAATGCAAATGCTTGTTTGTACAAAACAGAAGGGTGATCCTGTCTCTTATTTTTTTAAAGCCTGCTGCTTTTGGGTTTCATATTCAAAGCTAAAGTTTTGTCTAGCAAAAGCTTTGCAAATAAAGCTAAAAAAACAAGGAGTCTTGTGGCACTTAAAGACTAACAGATTTATTTATCGCATGAGCTTTTGTGAGAGAATATCCACTTTGTCAGACACTTTGAAGAGGGAGACCTTACAGAAATGGATGAAAATAAATGCAGGGGAGTATAAGACATGGAATCAGGTCACACTGCAACAGCAAATCAGAGCATTTGTAAGGATTCAAACTCTAGGGAAACAGCATACAGAGGGAGGATAAAGTCAAATTACCTTTTATAATGTGAAAAGAATCCATAGTTACGATTCAGCCCTTCTTTTGCACAATTGAATTTGTATATTAGTTTGATTTCGGGTGTTTCTCTTTGAAGTCTTGATGTTCCATTGATTTTCTTGACGACCATTGTTAACAAATCATGAGTGGAGTTGGCAGTAGTCTCATTGGCTGATCGGCTTTCTCCAGAAATGGTAACTTGGGAAACACCGTGGCAACTGATATGTTTTATCACCCATTAAAGTTCCAAATTTAGTTGCTTGGGTTTGGAGAATTAGGCCACTTAGGCTATGTTCACACGTAAACTGTTATTTCAAAATAAGTTATTTTGAAATAAGTTGTTTCAAAATAATGTCCTTATTTCTTAATAAGTTAATTCGAATTAATAAAATGTTCATTCGAATTAAGGGAAAAGCTCAAATCAAAATAGCATGTCCAAAGACAGGACTTGCTATTTCGCTTTAGGAGAGGGGCACTGTGGGAGGTGTGGCAACATGGCTCCCCCCCTGGGCCATGCCCCCACCCAATAAAGGCTAAAAGGAAGGCACTCTGGGAAGAAGAAGGGCAAAAGTGTTATTTCAAAATAATGGTTATTTTGAAATAACAGATCCGAACACCTTTGTTTTGAAACAACAGTGATTTGGATTTCATGCAAGGTTTTACTGTTTCAAAATAATGGAACGTCATCTGGACATAAGAAATTTTATTTTGAAACAACGGCTATTGTTTCAAAATAAAACTCTCATCTGAACACAGCCTTAGAGTGTTCCTTTAGCTCTCTCTTGGGCAAACCATGTGCACAATGCTTTGTCTATATCAGGCTTTGCCAAATAACACACACGTTTTCACTCCAGGTGAACTTGAGAATCTACATTTTGTACGAAACTGTGCAGCTTTTTTTAGTTTTTTATCTAACCTTGAAGTGTTGATTTGGCAATCCCAAGAGCTCTAGAAATTTTGGTTTGGGTTTCACCATTATGTACCCGATCTATAGCTGCTAATTTTAATTCTTATCTCCTTCTGTTATGAACTAAAGCCTACAATAAAATATCTATTGCACATAATGAATTAAAGCCTATACTAAAATATCTATTGCACTTAATTATGGCTAACAGAGCCATAGGTCAGGGCAAATGGGGCAGAGATCCAGCGAGGAATTTTAAAGGGCAGTTGCCAGACCCTGCCTGGCCTGGAAGAGGAGTGTGCCAGGCAGGGGCTGGAGGAGTTTCTCCCACCCTGCCTCGAATGTCTCTGGTCGCTCTTGCCTGGCAGCTGGGCTAGCCCCCCCCCCACCGGGTCTCTGGCCACTCTTGTGCAGCGGCTGGGGAATAACCCCCCACCCAACCAGGTCTCTGGCAGCTCTGGCCTGGCAGCAGGGGAAGCACCCCTCACCAGGTCTCTGGCCGCTCTCACCCAGCAGCTGAGGACGCACCCCCCTTGGGTCTCTGGCCGCTCTTGCCCAACAGTGGGAGAGGCATCCCCCTACTGTCATGATGTATCAAGCCCTGGGCCAGATCAGGGCGAGGGGGAGCACCCTTCCGGCTTCCTGCCCCAGGCACCAGAAGCTGTAGTTATGGCTCTGACAGCTAATCAAAAATATATATGTTTCATGACAATGCGATTAAGCATGATACGTCTTACCAAAATGGCGATGAAAAGAAAAAGGAAGTGCTAATAAGTCTTATAGCTTGTGTTTCCATGCTTAGGTCTACTTCCGATTTTAGGTCAGTAAACGAACATATATTTAGTGCTACACTGTAGTTTTAGATACCATGCATTAATGAGTTCTGTGTGTTAAGTTGGTGGCTTTTGGGAAACATGATGCTAGCACGCGTTAAACTAATTTGCGGGTAAACCAGTTGTGGGTAAACTGATCTACACTGTAGTAGGGCTTCCACATGTGAGCCAACAGAGAGACCTCTTGCTCACAGACAGACCTCTCAGTTACCTTCTCAGAAAGCAAAATGGTCACCTCAGTCATTCATGTTGCATCCTGACACTGTCTGGTGTCTCATTATGCATTAACCTAGTTAATAATAGGTGGCAAAGTTTCAATAATATGTCTGAAATACATTCCTCCATTCTGAATGCATTAGGGTTTTTTTTTTCATTTGCTTTCTCGAGACGCATCTTGCCACATATGCTACAAAAGAAACCCAAAACGGTGATTGTCTACACTCACAACAAAGTTGATTTTGATGATATATGCGTAAGTGGTGTGCTGATAACTCTACAATCTTACTGCGCTGCACCTGTAGTTTATGTTCATCCATTTCCTTGTTTAGTAGATAGAACTGACAATTGCTAAGGTTCTCACGTTTGCCTGTTTGCCTGTAAAAATTAACCAAAGTTAAAGGAAAATAAATTTTGTTTCTTATGATATCCAGGACAAGGAGGACCTTCAGGAGAAAAGGGAAAACCAGGGGATTATGGTGAGCCAGGAATGCCAGGGAAGGATGGTGAACCTGGCTTACCAGGACTTCCAGGTATGTTTGCAAATTCTAATAAATGTAAGTATCCCAGACTTTGTAATCCCGTTAAACTAATGCTTGTAATATTTCTAATATTTGTAATATTTCTCATTGTTTATAGGAAAAAAAGGTGAACAAGGTCCTCCAGGATTCCCTGGTGAGCAAGGAGTTCCAGGACTAAAAGGATCAATTGGAGAAATGGGTTTACCAGGTACCACATATTGTGAACTTAGCATAAAGAAATATATCAAGAGTGGGTGGTTACAATAGTGACAGAAATACAGATCTTAAAATTCTGAGACATAGATGTCACAGCCTGACGCTGTCTGGTCTTTAATCAAAGGCCTGAATATGGGGCAACACATAGGAGAGATACCTAAGGAAGCAATTGTTACTGAGTGCTTCTCTCCACTTCAGAGGGAAATAACATCCCTCAGCTGGGTGCAAATTACATCCCACCTCATGCTGGTTCATCTCTGTTGGTCAGAAGTCTGGAGCATCCAGGCTCTACTCACTTGTTATACAGCACCTTGCACACCGCCCTAGTTCTCCCCTGGGCCAGGAATCAAGATACGGAGAAGTTCCACATGGCATAGGCCTGGTGTGCTCTTGCGTCTGGCCACATTCTGATCTTTAAAATCCTTAAGTTAAAAATAATTACTGTTAATGCTCAGCCAAAGAAGATTTTCTTGTTACACTGTGCTATTTACGTAGACAGATTAGACTGGAGAGGGGATGCTGGCCTTCCACCACTGGTTTAAATATAGTGCAAGCCAGTAATGACCAAGGAGATGTCTACACTTACAGTGGAGTGTAGAATTCCTAGTTTTACATCATTCCTTTATTCAATAACAGAGATTTACCAAACCAAAGCAAAATGTTTAGGACCAGATGCTTAGTTGATACCAGTCAGTGTAGCTCCCCTGAAGTCACTTGAGGATCTAAGGTTAAAATCTTAGCTGGTATGTATCAGTATAGCACTGCTGATTTCAATGGAGCTATGCTGTCAGCTGAAAATCTGGTTTCCATGCCTTTGTTTTCACTCGTGTATCAATATCAAAACAAATATTCTAAAATGGGTTCTGAAATTCTGCTTGCTAATCTCACAATTACTTGTTTCAGGATTACACAGGTGGGATTTGCACATACAATTCAGGCAGCCAGTTTTATATTATTCTAGATTTTGTCATAAAGTTAAGATGCATCAAACTGTGATAGAGACATAGTGTCCTAATGACCGTCTCTTGGATTTTTTGTTTGTTTGTTTGTTTTAAATAAAGTAATGGGAAGAATACATCTTAACAGGAAACAAAATCTCAGTTAAAATTGGCTATTTGTTAATTTATATCTAACATAGTTGAAAAATCAAAGACAAGAGATTGGAGGCCAAAAAATCCCTATCTTCTAGGCAGGCTAATCTGTCATCCAACTTTTACTGCTCATAAATATTTCAAATTAATTTTAGTTCTTAGTTGTACTGGCCTTTGAGATCACTGATCAATAGAAGGAAAAGGTGCATCACACTCTGGCTTCCACTGGTCAATTTTATATTTTCTGATATTTAGGAACACATTATCACCTGAATAAGCCAATCAACCTTTCATGGGTAGACTCTTATGATTACTAAATTTCTGCTAAATCTGCTAGGTAATATGGAAATCATTCTGGCTTCATTGATCAAATAGGCACATTACAAGTTGCTTTTGTCAGTTGCTCTTTTTGGGAACCTGAAAGTGGTTTTTGTTTGTTTGTTTGTTTGTTTTGCTTTTGTTTTGTTTTTGGTTTTTTTCTTTTTCTTTTGGTTGTGTGCATGGATGAATCAGAGGTGCCCTTCTGAATGCTTATGTATAATAAAACAGGGGAACCAGCAACAGTTCACTTTCATAGATGTCTAGGGTCTTCCTTATCTTTATTTACTAGATCACTTGTTTTCCAGCTTTAACATTCAGTTTTTTCAAGGTGACATCTAAATAAGAGATACTTGTCTTTATTGCTAGGGTGCTGTGGATTTAATATATTTCTTATGTTATGGTTAGGACCCCCTGGAGAAAAAGGTGTGCCAGGTGTGCCAGGCTCATCAGGTCTGCCAGGGTACCCTGGATTGCAAGGTGCAAAGGGAGAAAAAGGCGACCCGGGTGTTCCAGGGATTGGCATTCCAGGTTCTCCGGGTGAGAAGGTATTTACAATCCCATAAATGAATGGTTTCATTTCAGATAAATACCTCATTCTAAACAATTCTTTTAATCATAGGTTATTCTGTTAATTTTCTATTCTCTTTATTTTAAGATCTGAGTGGAAACATTCAGAGAGAGAGAGAGGGAGTGTTAATGCTGATTTATTCCATCAACATAAAATTAAGTTACATCATTGGAAATTTAAAAAAAAAACAAAACCAACAACCCGCTGTAACAAAGGCTGTGAAAGCTCTTAGGAGAAATGCAAAACACAATATACTAAAATATATCCTGAATTCCTTTCTTTACAGAGATTTGAGGAAGGTGGTGAGGTGCTTGGGTAATATAATGATGGAGTTCATATAAGTTTCAAAGATAGACTTAATTCATGTTCCTAAAAATATGTATTCTGAAAGTGGTTCTGATGTTGGCTTACAAAACTTTTTGAAGACATTTATTTTAGAATATCCTTTGAATTTTGAAGTAAAATATATAAAATTAAAACCTCTTTATTTAATAGCAAATAAAGAATTTTGACAAACTAGACTTTGAAGGTGACTAAGTACAGTTAAGTTATTTGAGTAATTTAAAGCAAACTGCAATCTTTATCGCTAGGAAAAAAAGATAAATGTCCTCCGTGAAGTGTATAAAAAGGCACTGTTCAGGGGTGGGGTTTATAAGAGTCAGGGAGATGCATTGCCTGTCCTTGATTGACTGTTCTCTACCTCCCTGCTGAGACAGGAGCAGTCCTTGGCCAGGATCCAGGACTGCAGCAGTGATGGCCCTGAATCCTGGCTGGGGACTGCTCCTGCCTCAGTGTGGATGCAGAGAGTGCCCATCAGCTGTGGTGGTATCCAGTCCTTGCTGGGGACCTGGAGCCACTGCTGGTGGCAAGATCTGGCCCTGGCAGGGACCTGGGCACACTGGTGGCAGGCAGGATCCAGCCCCAGTTGGGGACCTGGGCCACTGCCAGTGGCAGGATATGTCCCCAACCCCAACAGCAGAAGCTGGATTGGGTCCAGGGGAAGGGGGGGGGGGGCTGGATATTTGGAACTGCCTTTGCCCAGGCAACCTCCAAAATCTGCCTATGATTAACAGCATGAATTAAGTTAATCATGTTTGTAATTCATTGAATTTAATTTACAATAAAGAGGATGGAATTATTGGTACTATGGTAGATATAACAGAGAAAAAATATGTAATATAGTGGAACATGATATGCCATCTTACCATATTTTAGGTGTGTGGCTTTTGTTGTTTGATCTTTTTCCTATAGGGGGACCCAGGAAGGATAGGCGTTCCGGGCTTCCCTGGTGAAAAAGGTGACAAGGGTGGCACAGGAATTCCAGGAATACCGGGGCATCCAGGTCCCAAAGGATCACCTGGCATTGCAGGATATCCAGGCAAGTCCTAAAACGATTTAATGTAAAACTAACAATAGCAGATGTACATCTGGTTGATCAAATCCTCTTGCTTTCTTTAGGCAGCCCTGGTGGCCAAGGAGAAAAGGGTGACAAAGGACTCCCTGGCTTGGATGGCATTCCAGGTTTAAAGGGAGAAGCAGGTAAAGAAAAAATCCACTTGGCTTTAAAAAAGCACCTTTGCAAGTGTGCTTTCCACATTAAAAGTGACGGGACGTGCATTGTGGGATTCTGTGTTTATTTTATCTCAAAGATTCGTAGTTCCATTTGTTCCTTTTACAACTGAACAGTTTGGGGGTGGAGGGATGGGGGAGTTATGAGACAAAACCACTCATTTTAAGAGGGAGAAGACTGGTTCTTCAAAGCTGGTTGTAGGATTGTATTTCTTCGGTGCCATTTGTTGCCTCCACTCAGAGGTTAAAGTGTAATTTGGTGGGCCCCAGAACCCTCCCACATGGGTGGGCCCCCAATACCGGTCTCCAGAACCCACCCCCTGCCCCAATATCCACCCCCAGACACACACACACGCGCGCACGCACACACACACACACACACACACACACACAGAGCCATCCCCAGGGACACGGGCACGGACACGGACACATAGAGCCACACGTGGACACACACGCGTGCACGCACGCACACAGCCATCCCAGGGACACACACACATGCACGCACGCATGCATAACTGCCCCCCACACACACAAAGAGCAACCCCAGACACGCACGCATGCATGCACAGCCACCCCCAGGGATGGACAAACAGACGCGCGCGCACGCACGCACACACAGCCACAGCCATAGCCACCCCCAGGGACACACACAGACACAGACACACACAAAACCCCCAGCAGCTCCCCCCCAAAGCCATTACCTGGGCTGTTTGCAGGCTGCCTGACTGGCTAGAAGCTCCTTCCAGCCACAAGCTGTTCTGCTCTGCAGGGGGGAGATTCACAAACTCCCAGCCTGCTACAGCTCTATGCTGGCTGGGCTTAAGGAAGAGCGGGGTTTAAGATGGAGCCACTGGAACATTGCGTTCCAGCTGCTTGTGCTATTTTGGGGGGGCAGAATGCACCCTTCTGGTGCATTCCTTTATTTGTAGGGGCCCCAGAATGCTGCCAGCCTAAAAATAGGGGGGCCCAGAACTGCATTCCAGTGCATTCCCCCTTACTTGAACCCCTGCCTCCACTGTCTTTTTTATCATTATCAATAACGCTTTCACACTCTTGTGTTGATCTTTATGCCCAGATTCTCCATAATGTTATGTTTGTGAACCATCGCTGGTATAAAACTAGCATGCCAGAATCCAGATTCTGGCTGGTAGGGGTGATTGTGTGAATTCTCATGGCGTAGTTCTCTAGCTGCGTGACTCAAACACCTCATATTCCATGGGTGATTGGAAGAAGACTGAAACTCTTACTAGAGTTCCCTGTGCTCTAAGCCAATGGTTTTCAAACTTAGGGTCAGGACCCAGTAGTGGGTCGCAGGCCCTCAGGTATGAGGTCATGGCCCCCCCCTTCCGCTGCCACCATAAGACTGAAATGCATTGCTCAAATATGTAATTGATGGGTCATGGGCATAAATGATTTTTTTTCAACTGGGTTCCAAGGAAAAAGGTTTGACAACCACTGCTCTAAGCTGGGTTCCCAACAATTACCTTAAGTAACTATTAGGGTTAATTCTACCCTCACACTGGTGTAATTTTGGCATAACAACAGTGAAGGCAGTGGAGTTTTGCCAGTGTAAATACCAGTGTAAAGTGAGAGCAGAATCAAGTCTATAATGAATAACTGCCATTTGACCTCAATGGAGGTAGCATAGCCTAAGTTTCCATTGAGGGAAAGATTGTAAAAATCTGATAGCTGGGGTATAAATTGGTGATAAATGATTTTTCAGGTGAGCCTGGTCCTCAAGGTCCTGCTGGTGTCCCTGGTCAGAAAGGTGAAAAAGGTTATGATGGAATCCCAGGTTTGCCTGGAGCAAAAGGTGACCAAGGTAAAAATCATGCCATATGACCTTTCTTTTGTGTTAAAATGTATGTATAAAAGCATTAATTATAGAAAAGCACAGGTCTGATTGAACAGTCAAATAAGATGGAGGAACATGAAGTTTTGAGTACTTACACTGGGGACATTATGTCCTGAAGTTTGTATAATGCCTTACAGGGTACTAGAAAGCTAGTCATTTGGTCAGAAAGCCTCTTAGAAAAAAGGTAGAGCTGGTGCTTGACCATCATCAGAACAGAATGCTGACATTTTATCCTATAATTTGCAATGAAAATTTTCATTTGAAAGGTTTCAGTGGAGGAAAAAAATGGGGAAAGGGTCTCCACAGAAGTATTAAACTCATTTCTAATTAAAAATTTTACTTCAAATAGACTTAAAATGTCATTTTGGTTTTTAAAACAAAATATGTAAATAACATGAATCTATATGAAATAGAAAATGGTTAAAAATTTCCATGCGAAATCCAAAGTTCTTCATCAGAATCAAGCATATCTTTGTATCTCCTCTTAACTCTCATTGACATGTGTTGACAAGGACTGCATAATCAGACCCCTAAAGTTGGTATGAATATTTAAATCTAATAGAGTATTATGTTCTTCAGATCAGCATTCTTGAAAAGGTATAAATTTAAGAGAAGAGAGTCATGTGTACAACTAGTGCAGTTTGGAGCAAATCTTGAGGTCCTTACTCAAAATTTCACTGAAGTCAAAAGGCGTTTGCCTTAATAAGGAGCTCACAATTTGGCTCTTTATGACTTAAAAATGAATATGCAAAAGATAAAGGTTGAGCACTCTGCACCAGCTCAAGAAATTATACCTACAATAAACAGCATTAGTAAGGTCTAGAGTTAAATGAACCTGCTCTTAACTGGGTAGCACTCTAGTCCTAACCACACCTTGATGGAGATGGGTGCTTTAGTTAGTTTCATTGTTTATCAGTGTAAAACTGAAAGAAAAACTGCTACAAAATCTGACAGCAGTTTTAAAAAATGGCTGTTTAGACAATCTTTCCCTATAACACGCTTGCTGTGAAACATTGGCGCGGGTGTATCCATTCTTTATTGGGATTGTAGTGACACCTTGGGGCCTCAGTCGTAGATTGCACCCTAATATGGTAGACCAGGGGTCTCAAATTCATGGCTTACAGGCCACATGCAACCCCAGAGTTATTTCCTGCAGTCCACAATGGCATTGTCACTATCAATATTTGCAATATAGTTGTATGAAAAGGTTTTAGCGGTGCGTCCCTCAGGCTAATGTTCTAGTCCTTATATGGCCCTCATGGTGATTTGAGTTTGAGATCCCTGTGCTAGACTCAGTAAAATTACATAACAGAAAGATGGTCTTTCCCTAAGGGGTTTGTGCATAAACAATTTATTTTTAAATGCTGATGACTTTTTTGGAACAGAGATTAATTACGGATTGAATATAACTCCTCCATTGTCTTTTCATTTTTGTTGCCTGCCCTTGCAGGTATTCCAGGTAGAGGGCTTCCAGGATTTCCTGGCCCAAGGGGAGATAAAGGTAATATCAAAATAAACAAGTCTTAGAAACTTAACTCTGTAGTTCAAACACATTTGCAGTTGTGTTTTCATATGTGCTTGAAGCTAAAATTCAGAGGTGTCAACTACTAATTTCTATTACAGCAGCAGCATCTCGGACATGAGTTAGATATGCCCTAAATAGGTAATTATTCCTGGTGTGAAATTACTGCAAGCTGTGTTGTGGTGACAGACTACAAATAACTTCTATATGTGTATTGTGTGGTATACTTTTGAATTTGAATTCCATCTGTTTCTGTACTAATTTTGTAAAACGTAAAGTGAGAGGCCAGTGCACTGGGCATTTTGGGATCAGCAATAGGTGATCAGAGTACAGTACTAATGCTTCCTTTGAAAGGTTTTTTTTTTTTTTTTTAAATCAAGGAGATTAAAATCATGACCCCTCATTATGTTATGTAACCTTTCCACAAGATGCAGTTGACAGCAGCATGGTCTGAGTTCGGTATTTTAACAAGGCAAACCCTCACCCAGTAGTCTGGGAAAACTAAAAACTGCTTGCAGGTGCAGTACTCCCCTTCTCCCAAGCACTGTGTCTGGATATAACAAAAGGGAACTTTTAATAAAAGAGAAAACAGAACCAGGCATTAGTTTGGGAAAACACTACAACCACATTCAGGGCATTCAACCCTAAGCAACACCTACTGCACAGTGTGGGGAGCAGTCTCCTTGGCTTCAGTTTTCCACCTTTCAGTGAGAAAGTCCAACCAGTGAATATACTTTTTACAGATCATTCCCCTCTCCCTCTGCTGTACCCCACTCATAGTTGACTGTCCTTGGTTAGTGATGACCTGCAGTCCAGAGTTGTGTTCTCAGGGATTCAGTTCCTGTCCAGCAAGTTGGGAGGGTGGGGGCATTGAGCAACATCTCTTTAGTCAGTGAAGGTGCTTCTGCAACTGGCTGGCTGCTGCTGCCTCTGCTGCTTTTCTCAGCTGCTGCTGGTTGCATGCCGCTACTGTTGGATACTCAAAGCTACTCCTGTGGTGCCATGTTCTGAGATTCCACTGCTTAACTCAGGTCTTTAATGTTTTCGTCTCTTTGTGATTTCACTGGGTAGCAGGACCCCACAGCTAGTAGAGACTTTGTGTTGTCTTTCCTTTCATCACTGTTCCTACACCAGGACTAAAGTGTATTCTACTATACTGTTTATAAGTGATTTAGCTCTGGTAATCATTGAACAGAAACAAGAACTCTTAATTGAGTCTAATTAGCTCTTGTCTTTAAAAACTGGAGAGGGGACAGTCAAGTGGCATCTAGAACTCATAGCACCAGGTAAGAACACCTATCACTGGGATTTAGCATCCTCAACAACCCCTCTCCCCTGCCACCCTTAGAGAGTGAGGTTCACTTTAGGGTGAGCCCCTCAGTCAGGGCATGCTAAGTGCAATTCTGCTGTTCTTTACTTGTACAATGTTTTATTAACCCTGCACTCAAAACTGAAGTAATTTGTAACCCAACACCAACCAAAATTGATCCATTTGGCAAAACAGCTACATCCTGTGGCACACCTAGACAGAGTGCGGCTATGTCTATGAACAGTCTGTTCCTGAAATCTTTTATCCCAGCTCGTCACTAGGTGTCAGGGGAGAGCACGTTCAGACTCGCTTACAGTTGTTTAGCTCAGTAAAGATTACAAATGAGTCATCACTGTAGAGTACAACAGAATGAATGCTAAACAGACAGCAAGCCACAGCTCACAAAGGGAATACAATTCAATTAAAGGATCCAGATAAAAAAGATTCCTCATAAAACCAAATCAGATACTCCACATATAAAATCAAAGACATGGAAACAAACTCTGTGTAGTCCTTAGTATGACTTGCCAGTGTTCTGGCAACTAGTTTTCTCTATAAATTGAGAAGACCTGCAGTCATGTTGTTTAAAATTCTAGTTGCTTACTTTTAACTTGCTTTTTTTTCCTCATATGATAATTAACAAACAAAATTACTGGGAAAATCCCAGTGTCTGAGAGTTATGTTTATAAGCAAATTTTGTACACATACTTCAGTGAGACATTACTACTCAGATTCTCAGTTTGCTTTTCACCACATACCCTCTCATTGTGCTTGCTCAATTGAAGTCTCTATTATCTAACTATCTGATTGCATCTACTCATTATGTAGACACATAAAAGATATAATTTATACCCCAAATTAATTGTAGATAAAAAAAGATTTAATAAAAAAATGATTTAAGAGACTGGCACTGTATGTGAAACGTGACAGGGAATCTATTTTGACAGTTCTGAACTTCAGTTTTAAATTGCCAATTTGTACAAAATTTTTTGCTTATTTTTCACTTCTAATTCAGTTCTAATAGTTTCAGTTCTAATTCAGTTTTAAATTGCCTATTTGTACAAACATATACAAACTTGGATCTTGGTAAATCTGTCTTCTTTGGTAGTATATCCTATTGCCCTTACTCAGCCAAAAGTGTGTACAAACCCATGGAATTGGTTTGCTCTGTGTACAAACCAAGGGAATTGAAACTGATTAAGCATTTTAGGATTTATTTTAGACCTTAAGAAGGGTTAGTTGTGAGTGCAGGGGATGAAGGCGGTAGAAGTGGATGAGCAATAAACCACAAGCAGTTTATCTAACTGGACCATTTCCTTTACCCAACTCATGAAGATCTCATAGACTAGAGAATAATGATATGTTCACAAAGAATTTCATTATGATCCAAATGCCTAAGGGAAGATCAATATTTATCATAGAAAGATTATCAGTACATAATGATGCAAAATGTTTCACTGATTATCATCCTTTGTCTAATAACTTTGAGGGTTGCTTTAAATCATAGGTGCAAAAGGTGACATGGGTTTTCCGGGATCCCCTGGAAGCCCAGGAATTCCTGGCTCAAAAGGAGAAGCAGGATTCGTTGGTCCACAGGGTCCTCCAGGCCAACAGGGCACTCCCGGACTACCAGGAAGACCAATGGAAGGTCCTAAAGGAGACAGAGGACCCCAGGGTCAACCTGGACTTTCAGGTAAGAACATGTATTAAAATATTAAATTCTGTTAATGGTAAAATATCTAATATTATGATGATATAAAGTTTATTATTTATTTTATTGCTACTGAGCACTAATGTTATTAGTGATATCTCCTTTCTGTTAATAATATAATTTACTGTTGCTTTGTATTAAATTTTTATTATGTCTTTTTGCTTTTTTATATATCCATTTTTTTAATATAAAATGAAATCTTCCACTTTGTCCTGGAAAAGCATTTTCCTAATGGAAAGCTTTTCCATGCATCCTAAAAGTGATCAGTGGGTTAGTTTAATCTCCCTGTTTAGTTCGTTCCATCCATGAACTCCCTTGTTTTAGAGCACTTTATCTGCAGCACCAATATATTTCATCCAGGGTTTTATTAGTGGTTTTGTACCAGAGAGTGTAGCTGTCTTGACAAGGCATGGATAGACATGCCATAAAGGATGTTTGGTTCCTAGCTTACTGACGTATTTGAAAGTTGGGGTGATGGCCTTGAACTGGCAATATAAATGGATTAGAAGTCAGCGAAGAGTGTGGTGCACTTGAGTGATTAGTTCATAGCAGCATAGGCTTCCACGCTCTGTAGAAACGGAAGTCTCTGCATTGCCTCTTCTTGAGCTCTAGCTACAACAAATTACAGTAATTCAGTCTGGAGGAGATGAATATGTAGATCACTGTGGTAGGTTCTTGTCCAAAGAAAAGGTGAAGCCTCCTAGCTTCATAGACTGTGTTCACACAGCCCTCTTATTTCGAAACAACAGAGGTTGTTTCAAAATAAGATTTAGGCTGTTCAAATGACGCACAGTTGTTTCGAAACAAGTTAAACCTCATGTGGGGACGAAACAACGTTGTTTCGAAACGATTGTTTTGAAACAATGCCATCTGAACATGTTGTTTCGAAACAACGGTGACTTGTTTCGAAATAACTGTTGCCTGAACCTGCTATTTCACTTTGAGCTTTTTTCCTTAATTTGAATTAACAAACTGTTAATTCGAATTAAGTTATTTCAAAATAAGGCATTATTTCTATACGGTTGTTTCGAAACAACCGTATCAAAATAACCCCCTGTGTGTGAACACAGCCATAGAGTCTAAGGAGAAATAAGGTATTTCTCAATCCTGTCCCCACCTGATTTTAAAGTAGCAGTGATGAGTTCAGCTGGACCCTAAAGCTTTGAAATTATTTGAACTGGAGGAGGTCCATTGGACAGGGAAGTCCATGTCCTAGCTAGTTGTAGAAACATTCCTACTCCTTGCCAGCGTTATTTTGATCTTCCCCTCCTTTAGCTTGAGCCATCTGTGCCTAATCCAAATGCTGATGTCTTATAGAAATCAAATTTGCCAAGAAGTTTTTTATTACCTTTTCATGTTAGGTTTACCAGGTCCAATGGGACCACCAGGACTTCCAGGATTGGAAGGAGCCAAAGGAGAAAAAGGAAACATTGGTTGGCCTGGATCACCTGGAAGACTTGGAATCAAAGGAGATCAGGGATTCCAAGGTCTACCTGTAAGTTACTTTAAATACGTTAGTGATATCTTCCATGTTGCTGAGTACATAGTGCCCATCTTTGTTCTTCCAGTTAATGGATTTATTAATCTTAGATAATTATTTTTCAAACTAATGATACTTTATTTCCAGAATGCTTTCTGATTCTCTGCTGACTGTAAAGTCTATTTCAAAACATTCCAATTCTCTGTTTAAAGGAAATAAACTAATGAGCTAATGAACTTTTCAGAAATTTATAGACAGCAAATGATAACATACAAACAACCAGCATCTAATTTACAGTGTATTAACAGTAAAGGCTGGCAGCAGCACATCCATAAACCCTGAAAAGAATTCATACTTAATTTTAAAGATTGCATATTTCACAGTAAATTGCATGCTGAATATATTTGAGCTATTTGGGTAAGATGAGAAACCATTCAAATTAAGTAAGTTGCTTTCGGTTCTGTCAGTGATGAAATACAGCTGTTGAGGTAGAAACACATAGTGGTGTAAATACATTATTGCCATATATCAGTCCTCGTCTCCCATTCAAAAAAAAAATCCCTTGATAATGCTGTGTATCTACACCTACAAGAAAGAATGGGGTGAAAATCTCTGTCTGCTAAAATCTGAAAGGCTCTTACATCTGTCTTGCCAGTATTTCTGTCTCCTCATTTTTTCAAGCACCATTCTTCACAGGTTGTAGCTCTTTCTTTCTTCTAGCAGGAAAATAAAATAAAATAAAAATAGTTTAATAAAAACAGGGGTAACGGAGGAGGCAGAGCTTGACCAGACTCATTGTACAGGATGGAGAGGGGCTCATTACGGTCCTAGTGTGGGAAGTTGGATGCCAAATGGTGGACTTGTAAGAACAGATTCTACATAATACAAAGCCAAACTGGATGTCCTGTTCTAAAGGGGCTATTTCTACAGTGAAGCTTAAGCCCATGTCTTGAATTTTTTAAGATAGATCTTTTTTGGTCACCAGTATTCTACGTTTGGAATAGCTACGTATCATTAGTAACTCTGAGAGACTGGAGCTGGTCTCTGTGTATTGACAGCAAAATTCAAATGTGCATTCCAGCATAGACTTCCCTTTGTTAAGTATACAGAATGTTAAAATGCAGAACTGAGTAAAAATCAGAATTGCTCTGCCAAGGGAAATTCTGATATTTCAACAAATGGTTTGTTTTTCAAATCAGGACATAACTTTCTGAACAGTCCTGTGTTGTTAAAGGTGAGAGTGGTGTGTGCCTTTTCTGACCAGCCGTCATTGATGTTGATGAAGCATCCTCTGTGACCCACAAATTCTTGCGTAACTGTAGAAAAATAGCCTGGTCTGTAGGCAGGTGAGCTGGTATCAAAATAAGGATAGATGTGCTGTCTCTTATCCCACCAGATTGATGCAAATTCATCCATTATGTCTTGTTCATTAACAAGAATCGCAATTCTGCATGGAAGACAATGAATGGCCCTACACACTTGATTCCAGCAACTTCCACTGTGGATGTTACAACTCCAGAATGATTTTCTACAGACTGACAACAATCCAAAACTGCAAGCTCCCAGAGTGCAATCACCACTTAACACTCTTGCTCTCATTCTGGTGTCATGTTCTGGAGCGCTGGGATGAGCTCTGAACACAGATCTATTAGCATGGCTTTGCATATGCAAAAATCCTGCAGCCACTGCTTGACTTCCCCAGCCTGCATTATGATGCAGTTCTACCAGTCAGTCCTCATTTCTCCCATCCTGAAACTACACTCCACCATTAGAAACTGCTTCAGGAACACCATCAATAACCTCATTTTTTCCTATATTCCTCATCAGCCTGCCTTCAAAGAAATCATCATGTGTTCATGTGTTACAGTTCTTCTTGTGGCTCTGATCAGATCAGAGAATTATGTGTTCTCTATTTACAACATTTATAAGAATCGTACAGAAGTGTGAGGCTTCATTCTTCTGTCAGAGAACATACAGTGCTGTGTGGATTTGTGGGATCTTGAAAAAAAAGGCATGTAATTATGGGATACGGATGGCCTTATGGAGAATGCTGCCTGCTGGGAACTTAACGCCTATTTCCCAGATAGCCCTTGGTGAAGTATTTGTAAACAATACACTGCAAATCCCAAAAGTCTTTCTGCCAAAAGGCAGGAAGTGATATTTACCCAATACACAGTTCACTTTGCAGCAAGACAAGTATTCCTGGTGAACGAAGCATCCACATGCATGAGCAATACACTAACTTTGACAGCTGTATGCCAACATTAACTTTCACTGGCCAAAGTTTGTAGTGTGGACATGGCCTTAGACTATTGTCAACCTGGTGTAAGCAATTTCACTTCAGTATTTCATTTACAGTGTGTGAAAAGAGAATCAACAGCAGGTATGTGAAAAGAGAATCAGGCCTTGTATGTTAAACATCTTTGCACCTAGACCAGTTCCATCCTGCTGAAAAGATCAAATCCCCTACTAGAGAACTTGAGATTACTGAGTACCTTTCGTCTCATTACACAGTTGAAACTGTTGTTTCTGTGACCTGAAATCCTCCCACTTAGATCACCTGAAGCCAGGCCCCTGAGCCTCGGATATTCTTAGTGAATGTCCAGTCTAGTCGGTGATGTTTGTCTCCCTTCTCATGCTTTTCATGGTGTCATTTCTCAATGCTCAAGGCCATTTGATTAACTAAACTTTTCTTAAGCAGCTTTATTTTGTCTCTGTGTGTTTGCAAAATAAATCATAGCATACCAGAGATCAACACACAGGCAGCACTGCCTGCTTACAACAAGCCTTTGTTTCTGAACAAAGCCTTCTCATATGAACCATATAACATTAGAAAAGGGCCATCGTTGGCTTGTCTCTGGTTTTAGAAATTACCTACTTAAGTGTTTTTTTCCAGAATCACATGATTATTTGAGAGGTGTGTCATAGCAATACAGGATAACTCATGCCTAGCTTTTTCTTATACAGGGTACTGCTGGTTTACCAGGAGTTAGTGGTCAAAAGGGTGACATGGGACCTCCAGGAGTTTCTGGGTTTCCAGGTGAGAAGAAATGTGTGATTTCTATATAGTTACAAACTTATTGTTCTCTAATTTTTTATGGGAAAGGGAGATTGTACTTTTCTCCTACACCTTTATGAAATGAAAATACCCGTACTCAAAGAATGTTAATCTAGCATGCCACAGATACTGTAGCCTTAAATTTGAAGCTATTTCAGAAGCCAGAACAACATGAATTTTTCCCTTTTCTTGTTCACCAGATTGTACAATTCATGTTTGCTTTTGAAGAAGAATAAAGAATCAGTGTCCGCATGTTCTAGGAAAACTTAGGGTTTTCTCTGAGATACAGTGTGTTAGGTGCTAAACTTTAGGCTGCTTGCAGGCATAGCCATATATTTCCATGAGTAAACAAACCTCTTCTGTCACTTCCACTGTCATTATGTTCATTAAATTTTTAAAGGTATAAAAGAAATGCAGCTGTCAATACATTTAAAATGTATCTGAATTTAGAAATCTGAGTATGAATTTGTCTTTGGTCATCTTTTGATTGGGTATTGAAGCAGTTTTTTGTAATCACTTCATATGCCCTGTTCCTCGAAATTACAGAAATTACTCATGTGGGTAAATTTATTCATAGGTCTAAGCAGTAGCAAGATTGGATCAATTTTTGAGCACACAAGTTTAAAACAAAAACTGATGGCTTAAATTTTCATGTAAATTTGTCTTCAGGTCCAAAAGGGTCTCCTGGCTTCCCAGGTCTCAAGGGAGAACAAGGTGACCAAGGTTTTCCTGGGTCTAAAGGTATGATATGTTTATGTATTTTTCAGATTTTGTAATTTTTAAAATAGGATTTTTGGTTGTTTTTTTATTTGCTTTTTTGTTTTTGTTTTTGTTTTTTTGTTTTTTTGTTTTGTTTTGTTTAACTGACCTGTGACATCATAACACATTTTGCGTTTTGTATAGTGTAAAAAAGAAGTAGCCTGTGCAAGTAAGTTAATAGAATCTCAACTTCAGAATATGCAGACTGCAAAGATAATTTACAATTAGATTAAAACTCTTAGCTCCTAGAGCTTGGTTTTTATCCCAGTATATTTGTATAGAGCCTAGCATGATGGAGCCCAATTCTTATTTTGAGCTTTGGGGCTAATGGCACATAATTATTTACATTGTCTGCTAGCAAACATTTTCTTTAGTATTTGCCTCATTAATTTTGGCAGGTTTACAAGGTCCACCAGGTCCTCCAGGTCCTTATCAGCTTCTTAAAGGAGAACCAGGTTTACCTGGTCCTGTAGGACCATTTGGTCCCAAAGGGCTCCCTGGACTTCCAGGTGCAAAAGGACAGCAAGGTGAGAGAGTTTTAAAGTTTCTTGCAGGTGGTGCGTAATGTAAAAGGAAGCTCTGACAAGCTAAACATTAGCAGACTATTGGTGTAACTTAAGCTCTATCCAGCTGCTTCTTGAGCCACGTCTGTAGTGACTGCTCATAGGAAAGTGATGCTTCTCTTTGATGGCCTGATACAGGAAAGCCAGCAGCAGGTCTTCAACAGGAAGTTCCCACTTCCTTTCCTAGCCTAGCATCTCTGTGGAATTGGGGAGTGTTTAGCATGAAACTTATATAAAACACCTAAACAGGAGGTCTAAAGATTCTTTAGAGATTAGGAGAAGCAGGGTGAAAGGGGGGCAAGGGATCAGGAAAATGTCTGGCTGAAATAAGTGGGCATAGGCCTGTAGCCTTCAGGATTGACAATGGGGGCAGGTTAAGAAGCTGCAGTTCAGAAGGATTCCAAAATCAGTAGTATTTAAAGGTGAAACTCTTTGCCCCTGCTCCTCGTTACTTTATATATAAACACAGTAGTAATGAGAAAATAAAGTGAAAGATAAGAAATAAAGAAAAAAAACTAGTTCATATAAAGGATATGACGATTCTTGCTGGTAAAGGGGCCAGATCTGGGCACTGGTTTAAATTGGTTAAATGACCATGAAATCATCCAAATGGTTTCAGTGGCCAGTCAGAGTATGGCTTTGGCCAAAAAGGATCCGTAGCCGTTCTCCAATAGTTAGCTCAAAGCCTTACTCTAACCCTACACTGTACAATATCTATAAAAGTACAGGCATAGCTGAAATAACTGCAGAAATGTGGAAGTACTAGTTTAGGGGCCCAGTACTGTTCAACTGCATCCCCCACATATAGTATTTAAAAGAGAGTGGAAATATACACAAACTACAAAATATAGCACTGATTTAATGAATAAAGCTAAATCCAATTTGGCACAGACTTATCAGGGCTGTGAATTTCCCATTGTTTACTGATTTTGGGATCTCTTTATGGAGTTTTAATTAAAGTTCTTTCAACTTTGAATTTCTGCGAACAGACCTCTCTCCTCATTCTCTGTTTTTCCTCCTCATTGTCTCAACAAATACTAGCAGGAAATTGCTGCCACAGATGTACACTGCCAGTGGCTATATTTTGATCCATCCCCCATCTCTCAATACTTCTCCCCTCACATGCACCCCCCACCCCCCGCATGCTCTGAGTAGTGGCATTTTCCCATAAGTTCTGCCTACATTCTTGTTTCTGTACTGCCATCCCATAACTGTCTCTGTGATCCAGTTGTAATTATCTCTTATATGTCAACAGGTGTGACTGGCCCTGAGGGCATACCTGGGCAGCCTGGTATTCCAGGATTTGATGGTAAACCTGGTCAGAAAGGAGAACCTGGTCCTGCTGGTCCCCCAGGTAGGTCTCTGTATTCTTTAAAAGTCCTGTTCTTGATTACAAAGGGACTAAAAATAATTGCTTCTGGTGTTTACAGAATGAAGGTAAAGATTAAATAAAAAAATTATGTCAGCAGCTGGATAAAGACTGCACAGGAAGCAGAGACATAAAAGTAACACTTGTAGCATTTAAAAGAACATGCTCATTGAAAGAATTGCTGACGTCTTCAAGACTGGTACAGTTTAGTGACAGACAAAGCTATTTTGCATTGGATTCAATGGCTGCATGTTATTTCCCATAATTCTTATGAAGGATGGTGGTAGATCACACGCCAGATAAAGAAAATACAGCTATGGTAAATAAAAATGTCTAGGATCAAAATCTACACCGTTCTATTAGGGGAAAGCTTCCAGTTACAACTGGCAGAAGAAGTGTTAGACCAGCAGTTCCCAAACTTTTTCTTTATGCAGACCACTACATCATCATCAAAGGCTTTTGCAGACCACCAAGTAAGGAGGCCATTTTAAATATTTTTAACTTAGCCAATGACTGATGGGAGTCAAACTTGTATATCAAGGGGTATTAAAAACATAGCTATTTACTTTTGTATAATGTTCACTGACAAACATATTGCACTCATCACAGTACAATTTATCTGCAGTAATTATCTCCCCATCCCCCATGGACCACCTGCAGTACCCTTACAGACCACTAGGGGTCCATGGACCACAGGTTGGGAACCACTGTGTTAGAAATAACAGCATTAATAGTGAAAAGACTCTGGATTTAAAGAGATTACCTGTGGGATATTGTAACACATTTAATGAGTGCTAGGCATTTTATTTTACATGGCTTAATCTAGAAAAGAGAAGACTCAGAAAAGAAATGATTATAGTCTAGAAATATCTTCAGGATAACCATATAAGCAAAGAAATTAATTATTCATAGTGCTCCAAATGATAGCCATGATGATCAGGAATTGAGAATTTAATATTTTCATCTGCTTTTAACAAAACAGAAGTTAATAGGGTACTTTGATTTAAGTGATTTTTTTTTTATCCTAAATAGGACCTGAATGAATATTTTTATTTTATAGAGATCCTGGTTTGGATTGTAAGGAGCCTTAAAAGTTTAAGCTTGGTGTTTAGCAGCCATTTAAAAAGCAAAGAAAGAGAGATTATGAATGAGAAAATAATTGCACAGGAAGGTGAGGAATAAGGTCACCATTTGGAATATTGTGTTCAGTTCCAGTTATCTTATTATAAAAATGATATTGCAGTGAGAAAAAAAGACACTGCAGAGAGCAGCCAGAATGATTCAGTCATTTGTTGAATTTAGTTCTATAGAAAGGCAGAGAAGCTAGTCCTCTGTTCTTTAGTAAGGAAAAAACCTCAGTGACGCAGGCACAGTTTAGAAGCTACAAGAGTATCTGATTTTCTGTCAATTTCAGGAACTAGGGCCATGAACCAAGGCTAAGGAAGAGTCAGGTCCCAAAGGAGTCTAGGCAGAGTTTCAGGAGGCAGAACTGGTGATAAACCAGGTATGGAATTTTCCACAGAAGGCAGCAACAGGAACAGCTTTAATTAGCATTAAAGACAGAGTTAGACAAGTGTTAAGAAGGGAGAAATCATTACAGAACATAGAAGAGAGAGTGTGAAACCATCCTGGGATGCTGAACCCTTACTAATCCCTACAATGTGTTCTTTTATATAAAACACTGCATGATAAGAAAACAAATTTTTGCATTTGAATGGAACATTACAAAAATGAAGTTGTGCGGAGATATATTAGTAAACCAACAAGATTATGAATAATGTATTGTATCTGTGTTGGTTCAGGATGTGAGAGAGGCAAAGTGGGTAAAGTAATATTATTTATTGGGCTAACTTCTGTTGGTGAAGGAGACAAGCTTTGAGCTTACCCAGCACTCTTCTTCAAGTCACCTTGTCTCTCTAAGATTATCAATAATAACTTCAGTTGAATTGATTGACTCTGTTCAAAGCATGTAAAATATTGTGTGTTAAGAACACAGTATAGTACTCGTATATCATGGTAAAGGAAACTTTAGAAAAACCTAAGATAGATAGATAAGTAGAGCTGAAAATAAAATATGATAGCAATCATAAATGCTGTCATAATCATGTAAAACATTTCCATTATAATTTCCTCTTTCCATGTATCCCTGTAACTTTCTGAGGTTTTAGGGTTGAAATATCAAGCTTCTCATTGGCCCACAGCAGAATAGTTTGAGGAAAATTAGACCAAATCCCTTCAGCCATTTGCGTCATGAGAACTTAGAGAAAATTTTTCCATTTTAAAATGGTGCTTACTCAAAAGTAGATGAATTTTCAGATTTTATAACTGATTAGGCTACAGCAAACACATTTGCCACATTTGGGAAAAAATAAAAAAAACATAATGTTACAAATACTTGAAATGCAAGGCTTCAGATACACAGAAGAACATTCTATCAGTGCATGAAGGTCTGATCAGTAACCACTGGCGTCAATAAGAGTGTGTTTTTTTTACTTCACTAGGCACTGATGAGAGCCTAAGGTAACTGTGTAACTTCATGATTATTTATACTGATGGGAGATCAAAAACAGTTTGTTAAATTTAACTCTGATTTAGCAATTTAGCTCTATATTTTTTGTAGCCACTCCTGTCATTCCCAAAGCTTGTTACTGGCAGAAGTAACAGATGAATCAATGCACAAGCAGGTGATGCTAGCAACTTGTGGAGGCTACTTTCTTTGGAAGTTTTGATCAATTTGTTTGACTGAAACAACGAAGAAGTTGTGCTGGAATGGCAGATGTTTTTCCTCAGTAACCAATGAGCATAATCAGAAGTTGCAGCTTATAAGGTCTACCAGCAAAACTTGCTCCAGACTAAGGATTTGACTGACTCCACAAGACTTGAATCCTTTACAGATCTATTCTTCTAATTCTTTGACATCCATACAACTAGAGCTTTGGAAAAAATCAGGGGGCATATTTGAGTGGAGGCTTCACTGTAGCTATGGATCAAAGATCTAACAAGCATCACTGATAAAACCTGAAGATCTTGCAATCCTAATAAAATCAAATCCTTTAGGATAGTGCAACCTGTTTTTTCCAGTCCGTACTGTGGCTGAGGCAAAGATAAGCCAGGGCCAGAGGACCACTTCCTTACTCCTGTTGAAGTGAAGTTCATCCCTTAAAAGTGAAGAGAACAGACTCTGTGACTCCACAAGCACAGAAGCTATATTTTTCTGCTGACCTTTGCACAAGGCATGCACAGGAAAAGACTATTCACCCTCCCACTCTCCCCCCACATACACACACCCAATGGTAATCTGCCCTCTAGTATCTTTTCATCCTTCTTTCCTCATAAAATGCCAACTGCCACATATAATGAGTATTATAAGCAACACGCATGAAGAACATTTTCACTTCCGCATTGGAACAGAAGCTTTTACGTTACCAAATTTGCTGATGCCTGAATGCTTGTTTTTATCCAATCCTAATGTTGCATTCAGGCCAGGGTGGTTTTTGTTGTTTTTTCATTTAATATGTGTTGTAATTTCAGACAGTTCAAATCCCTAACAGTGATTGCCTGGAAAGCAGCAGTTCTCTAGTTCCCATTACCTGCTCTAATCTCATGTCCATCAGAAGTTGGCACATTTTTTCTGTAAGCGTTTGTAAAGGCATTTAGTAAGTATTCAGAGTAATTTGGCATCATTTACTTCCATTGTCTAAATTATTTTCCTTTACATGCTTAAGTTTAAGAAATTGTAGGAGAAGTAGTACTGAACGCTGTGGAGTAAATTCCTTACACCCCCAATAAAATGTTTAGCTCTAATGTGAGGTTAAATACAAGACATTATGCAAATATATATAGTGTAAGGTTAAACAGAAGTCATTATGGAAATACAAAATGCATATACACTGGTTTCCTGATAGTTTAAAAATTTACCATAGACACTCTGTGCAGTCTGTTCAACCGAATGCAGCAATATAGTAGTTGTGTAAACTGAAAATAAAAATGAAATTGATGGCTCCGATGGGATTCTCTCTACCAGGCTCTTAGTCAACACTTGTGGATTTAAAAAAAGAGGTAAAAAAGACTTTCTGCCCTGTAGGTCCAAAAGGAGCCAGAGGTCCACCAGGCCCTGAGGGTTTGCCTGGGTCAATGGGACCACCAGGCACTGCATCTGTTGCACATGGCTTCCTTGTTACCAGACACAGTCAAACAACTGAAGAACCAGACTGTCCACCTGGAACCAAACTGATGTACTACGGATACTCCTTGCTTTATGTGCAAGGCAATGAAAGAGCACATGGTCAAGATTTGGGTAAGAGATCACAAAATATATCAAATCAAATCAAATGTTAGCATGCATTGCTCATGAGTGTGTGGTATAGCCGTTCATCATAAACCAACCAAACATTTCTCTTATTTGCAGGCTCAGATGACACAGTGTAGAGCAAGAGTTGTATAATAAGCATACTTAGCTGTTACAGTGCTTTACCTGGAACCAAAGGGGCAGCCGTGTTAGTCTAGCTCAGCAAAACTAGCAAGGAGTCCTGTGGCACTTAAAGACTAAGGGTATGTCCACACGAGTCTTTTATTTCGAAACAACACTGGTTGTTTCGAAATAAAAAACTGAACGTCCCCACGATGTTTTCTTATTTTGAAACGACAGGCTCTGTCATTTCGAAATAAGAACCGTCATTTCGAAACAGCTTAAACCCCATTCATTTCAAAACGGCTATTATTTCAAAATTATTATTTCAAAATAATGCCGTTTGGACATGTTGTTTCAAAACACCATTGTTTCGAAACAACTGTTTTGAAACAACATGTCCAAACGGCCTTGTTTTGAAATAACCATTTCGAAATAACAGCTCTTTCGAAAGCAAGCTTTCCCTTAATTCAAATTAACATTTTCTTAATTTGATTAACTTATTTCAAAATAAGGACTTCATTTTGAAATAACTCATTTTGAAATAACTTATTTCGAAATAATGTATGTGTGGACAAAGCCTAACAAAGTTATTTATCGCATGAGCTTTCGTGGGAGAAAATTCCACTTCGTCAGACACTTTGAAGGTGGGGAAACTTACAGAATGAGAGAAAGATAAATGCAGGGAGGTGTAAGTCATGGCATCAGGTCACATTGTAACAGCAAATCAAAGCAGTTGTTAAGATTCAAGCACTGGCAAATAGCACATAGAGGAGGGTGAGGTCAAATCACCTGCTTTAATGGGAAAAAAATCCATAGTCAGGATTTAATCCTGCTTTCACACAGTCAAATTTGCATATCAGTTCCAATTCTGCAGTTTCTCTTTGAAGTCTTGATGTGTTAGACGTTTGCTTGAGTACAGCTATTAACAAATCATCAACAGAGTGATTAGAAAGATTGAAGTACTCGATTACTGGTTTCTGAATGTTGTGATTTCTGATGTCAGATTTGTGTCCATTTATTCTTTTGCTCAGAGACTGTCTGGTTTGTTCATTGTATAAGGTGTGGGGCATTTCTGGCACATGATGGCATAAATCACATTGGTGGATGAGCAGGTGAATGAGCCCTTGATGGAGCAGCTAGTTGATTAGGTCCTATAATGGTGACATTTGTGCTGATATGTGGGCAAAGTTGGCAATGTGGTTTGTTGCAGAGGTATGTGCCTGCTTTGATGATTCTGTTGTTAGGTCTGTAGCTGCTGGTGAGTACCTGTTTAAGGTTGGGGGGGGCTGTCTGTAAGCGAGGAGAGGTCTGTCTCTCGAGGCTTGAGAGAGTGAGGGATCATCTTGCAGAATAGGCTGTAAGTTCTTAATGATTTGTTCTAGAGGTCTGACATGGGGGTTGTAGGTGATGACCAGTGGCATTCTGTTGTTTTCTTTCTTGAGTTTCTCCTGTAGTAGTTGACTTTGGGGTACCCTCCAGGCTCTGTCAGTCTGCTTCTTCATTTCCAAAGGTGGGTGCCGTAGTTTTAAGAATGCTTGATAGAGATCATGAAGGCTTCTGTGTCTGTCTGAAGGATATTCAGACAGCTATCATGACCTCTCTTAGGCTCTCACTATCCTGCTGCAGAAAGCCAGGAAGTAAGTTTCAGACCATGGGCTGCCATCTTAACACTTTAAATGCTGTACATTGTCATCAAAAGCTCACTGATTAAAATATGCTGGTTAAATTTTTACTTGACATTTGTTTCACATGTTGACCTTTTTATTACTCTTTCAGGCACAGCAGGGAGCTGTCTTCGTAAATTTAGCACTATGCCCTTCTTGTTCTGCAACATCAACAATGTATGCAACTTTGCCTCAAGGAATGACTATTCCTACTGGCTGTCTACTCCTGAACCCATGCCAATGAGCATGGCTCCTATCACTGGTGACAATATCAGGCCATTCATCAGTAGGTGAGTATTGCCTCTGTCACAACAATTATGAATGTTCAGAAGATATATCAAAAGTAGAGCTGGTCAAATAATTTTCAATAAACTTTTTTACCTATAACTCAGAATATTCTGATTTTTTTCCGCAGTTAAAGTATTCAAATGGAGACGTTTCCATTTTAATTTGAACTAAATAAAATGGAAATAATTTGAGTGCCTTTACATTTTCCATTAGAAAAAGTGAAGAGAACCAAGGCAAAAAAAAAGGTTATGTTGAGTCAGATTACACAAAAAATATTTATTTTCAATCGATTCACTGAAAAACAAATGGAGGGCATCTTGAACTAAATGGAAATTTTGAATTTTGTTCAAAATTTCAAGAGGAAAAAATAATTTCTGTTTTTCATCCAGCCCTAATTGGAAGCACTTTGTGGCTCAGTATATGTTTCTTTTAGAAAATATATCAATGTCTGTTTTAACTACTATGCAGTATGCCTGGTTTCTTGCATTATTTTGGACATTGCTTGAGTATAAGCTAGTGATGTATGTTTAGAACAAATGATATTGCAAAGGAATTGAGTTGTAGTGTTGTAAAGAATCATTTGCTATTTGTAGAACTAACATGTCAGTTGACTTAAACTGACAGAGTTGCACAGAGCTCATTTGAGCTGCGACAGTTTACATCATCTGAGGATTTGGTGCCATATTTAAATTTACTAAATTTGTGCCTTCAGACTCTCTCATATAATATGCCCAATGTTTAAGGCAGAAGCGATCACATGAACTTAATTGAATGCACAATTCTAATTTAATTAGGATCTGACAAAGGACCCCCCATGTCTTACTAAATTGAGAATCATAACAAATAGGGGTCATCAGGGCTTTCATGGGCTGTCCTGACCCTAGAGTCTGACGTTTTTTCTACACAGCAGCTATGAGTGTGCTTCCCAGCTTGGACAGAGACATATACTACATCTGCTTAAATCAACATGCTAAAACTAGCAATGTGGCCACAGTGAAACACACTTGTGTTTCCTTAAACTTGGAGTTGTACAGCTAGTCCTCACTTAGTGACCTACTCGTTTAGTGACCCCTCAGAGTTATGACCGGCTCTCTGATGAGTTGGTATTACGGCGATGTACGAGAACTCGCATCAACTCTCTCAGATTACCTATATTTATAGTACACTATGCAAACTAAGTTCAGTACATTAGAGCTTAAAACATTTAAAATATATATGAAAAATGTTATAAATGATGCAAAGGTGACATTAAAACTATCTACCGATGGTTGAAAAACCCACTACCAGTAAAGTACATTATGCCTGAAATACCAGTAAGGGCTGCTCCTCGTTTAGTGACCAATTCATTTATCAACCGGGTTTCAGGAACGGAACCCGGTCACTAAGTGAGGACTACCTGTATGTGTAAATTGTGTCATTGGATCTAACTTATGCAAATATTGCAAACTGTACTTAATTCCCAGCTTTTTGGCACCCACATTGGTATCCCTCAAAATGTGATTGTACAGATTTATGCCAAGACTTTGCAAAAGATAAGGGTTTTCCTGTTTCTGCATCTTTGTGTGCCCTACCAGAGATGCCTTATAAGAATTTAATCTTCAGAAAATGGTAAATGCCCACCCTCTGAAAACCACACCTCATTAAGTTGTTCATTTCAGGCACCCAAAATACCTTTTGTCACTTTTGAAAATCTTGAATAAAGAAACCACTGTTGAAATTTTGTCATTAACATGCACATTATCTTATGCATACAGAAAGCCTATTGCACCTTTTATTTTTATACATATATAAAAGCAGAAGGCTACCTTCATAATCTATCAGTTTCTTTTCTAATTTAGACTGTTAAACTATCATCACCCTGAATCCAAAGATTGTAAAGATGTGACTTACATGCCCTTGTTCAAGAGACTTCCTTTGTAACAAAGTTATCCATTGATGCACCAGAAATCCTTTGGAGCAAAATAAGTATCAGGCACCTCTTACGTTCTCATTTTTTTTCTCTTTCATTGCCGTAGTGCTTAAAATAACCATGTAGCCTTTGTGCTGGAGTTCTAGGCAGTGCAGGAATCCTTTTAAGTCAAACGTAGAAACCTTCAATCTGAAATTCTTTGCTTTTGTGGATTTAACAGGACCCAGCCTATTTCCACTTGTTATGCTTAATATCTCTCCTGCTTTGATAATGCAATACAAAGTTGTTCATTCCTAGGTATTTGGTTTGAACCTAAAGAGCCAGTGCTAATTAGAAGGAGCTATTTTTAAGCTATGCTGCAAGCAAGAAGTTGGTGATCCCTGTACAATTTCTAATTAACAGGAGCCCATATCATTATAATTTGCATCATGACTAGCATTTATTAGTACTTTCTTGGGCAATCTTGACTCTTAGCGAAGAGTGAGAGAGAGTCCCACCAAGCAGTTATTGAGCCGGTGCCTCCTGTTTATTTTGGGTCCCAACAGTTCAGAAGTAGACTGTATGAACTTGAACTGAAAGGATCTTAGTTTGTTAATCTTTCAGCATGTTGGTTTCTCAAGCACAATGTCCCAGCCGGCTGGCTAGTTGTCCTTTTTTCAGTGATAAGGATCCCAGACGTAAACAGAAGTTGCTTGTAAAGTGAATACGCATAAACATTTCTCTTCAAGTGTTTTGATGGCCTTCCAAAGAAGTCTTCAGTTCCTCCAAGAAGTGCTGGTACTCTCTCCAGAAGAGATACCAGTCTATAGTTAAGGCAATGTGTTGCTACTATTTGCTCCTGGTCTCTTCAGACTTAAGTTGTTTAGCCTTTTCCAGTGCAGTGTTAATAACATTTCACATATGTTGGCTATTGACATTTTTTAAAAAATTAAATAATTAAGAGAAAAAGGGTAAAATGAAATGTATTAACTATTAAGTTTATAATAATAAGGCACTTCCTTTCCTTTTTCCAGTGGAGACCAGTAGAATTAGTGACTCAATGCTTAGCAGTCCCTAATAGGGAAAAGAGAGAGGACTGGAGTCAGGGGCATCACTGGCGCTGGGCACGTGGGGCATGTGCCCCGAATCCCGGTGCCAGTGCCCCAGTTCTGCCCCCCCCCCCGGTCTCTGCCCCAATCAGGCTGGAGATCTGGGGCCCAGGTGCCTGCAGCCGCGGCAGCCCTGTCCTTGGCCGGGGATCCAGGGCTCAGCCACCCACGGTCACGGAGGCCACTCCTGGCCCCATCCCCAGCCAGGGATCCGGGGCCCAGCCGCACGCAGCCACAGCAGCCCTGTTGCCGGCGGGGGATCCGGGGCCCAGTCACCTGCAGTGGCAGCAGCCCCATCCCCAGCCGGGGATCCAGGGCTCAGCCATCCATAGCAGTGGCGGCCACTCCAGCCCTGTCCTTGGCCGGGGATCCAGGGCCCAGCCACTCGCAGCCGCTCCTGGCCCCATCCCCAGCCAAGGATGTGGGGCTCAGCCACCTGCAGCCACTTCCATCCCCAACCTCGGCTGGGGATAAGGGGCCCAGCCACCTGTGGTGGCATGTGGCGGCTTCCAGCCCTGTCACTGGCCGGGGGTGTGGGCTGGGGGCAGGGCCTGTGGGCTGGGGACGGGGCCTGGGACGGTGCCCCGGGTCCCTCCCCGGGGCAGTGACGCCCCTGACTGGAGTGTTGGTCTTCTACTTGCAATGTTCTGAATTTGCAGTGCAAATAACTCCTGAAAAAAGGAAATAAATGTTACTGTTGCAAATGCACTTAGTTCCTTGGTGTCATATTCTTTACAGATGCTCTGTGTGTGAGGCTCCTGCCATGATAATTGCAGTTCACAGCCAAACAGTTCAAATACCATCATGCCCTGAAGGCTGGATATCACTTTGGATTGGTTACTCCTTTGTAATGGTGAGTGTACCAGGACCTATCTGGATCAGAAAAATAATTTATGCTGACATATGATATATTCCTGCCCTGAGCCAGGTACTGTCTGCCTGTGTCATTGCAGGGAAACAAGAGTGAGAGGAATAGGTTTCTGCTCTTTTGCTGACTTTAGAAACATATTGATCATTTAATTAATGTGAGAGAATAATTTCATAATAATTCTGTTTAGTTTCTAGCAAAGAGTTCCTTTCACAACCAACACTGTCATTCCCTTGTCTGCAGCTTCAAGGACAAATGCCAAGGACTGAATGAACACAGAAATTTACAGACCTTCCCATTGTCCATGCAGTTCAGGGCTGCAGCACATTTATAGAGCAGTATAGAGCCAGTGCCTGTTTTCTTCCTGTTCTACATGAGTAGAGCCTTTGTTTAATGGAATTGTTGATCTTTTCTGTAGTCTCTGGTGTCCTGTGAGTGGTGTCCGACTTTACATGACACTGCCTCTGTAATGTAGGGCAATCCAGTTCTATGGTCCCTATCACCAGTGGATCCCAAGGCATGCTCCTGAATCTACCTTTTGCACCATCCTCCTTCCAGGACCCAAGACACCCTGCCTCTGTGATCCATTCTTGCCAGTTATCCTCCCAGATTTCCCAGACTCCAACTGCCGATGACTGGGGACCTATTACTCCCAAATAGGGGGAAAGGGCAACATTACCGAAGAGAGGAGACACATATAGCAAAGTTTTGTTTTAAGAGTTACAACCTACTGTCAGTAAGGAACTAGATATTTCTAATCTGATTTATTTGTATTTTCCCAGCACACGAGTGCAGGTGCCGAGGGTTCTGGACAAGCTCTGGCATCTCCAGGTTCCTGTCTAGAGGAGTTCCGCAGTGCTCCATTCATAGAATGCCATGGTCGTGGAACTTGTAACTACTATGCAAATGCTTACAGCTTTTGGCTTGCCACTATAGAGAGAAATGAGATGTTCAAGTAAGTTATGGTTGGTTTTTCTTTTTAAAATCCATATTCCCAGCTCAGTAAACACCTGTAAGAGTGACTTGAAACTTACTGTAAAACAATACTGATATTGGTCTAGAACTTAAATGGGTAATGGATATTGGTAGTCTGTTTAGATTGACATATACACTTAAAATGTTTGTAAAAAATTATGTTGAAAAATACTTTTTGGTAGAAACCATGAAAATAGCATTTACAAAATTTAACTTATTTGCAGTATCCGTTTTAGGATGACCTAAGAGTGTTTGTGCCTCCCTTCCACTTATGGGACTTCAGTCCTACTATCACCTTGAAAGAAGTTAACGTAGAACATATTATAGATATTCGCACATAATAGAACCACAGCAGAGTAGCACAGGACTTGGCATCTGTTTAGAAAGGGTATGTCTGCATTGCAGTTACAAACACACAACCCGACCTGTGTCTGCTCTCTGGCTCACGAGTCTCAGGATAAGGGGTTATTTAATTACTTTGGCTCCAGTAATTTAATTGTTCAGGGTCTGGGATACTTCAAAATTAAAGGGTCCCAGAGTTCAGCTGAAGCCTGAACTCATATCTATAGTGGTTCCCAACCTGGGGTCTGTGGACACTTGGGGGGGACCACAGAGTGGCTCCAGGGGGTCTGCAGACAGTCTAGGAGCTGGGGCCAGATGCCACTGGGGTCTTCGGTTGTGACGGAGACCCAGACTTCTGACCAGCAGGGAGCTTCCCCCAGGGAGGGATTTTTTAAAACTCACACCCTGAGCATGCTCAGAGTATTCTCAGGGAGAGTAGCCTGAGGGGTGATGAGGCGCAGCAGCTCTGGCCAGGTAAGATGGGAGGAAAGCGGTCCTGGGAGGGTTGAGAACAGGGAACAGGAGGAACACAGGGTGCAACAGGGGGCCATGGCTGAGGCAGCCCCCACTCCATGGCAGGGGCCATGGCCGCTCCTGGCTCCCAAACTGGGGGAGGGGGCCATGGTCACGGCAGGTCCTGGGCAGGGGGAGGGGGCCATGGCTGTGGTGGCCCCTGCTCCCTGGCAGGAGCGTGGCATGGGCCAAATTCTTCCCGGGGTGGGCCAGGCACCATGGGGAGGGGACACAAAGGTTTTTTTATTTAGAAAGGGGTTCCAGTCTTAAAAAGGTTGGGTACCACTGATCTATATACCACAGTTAAACAGACTGTTAGCCTGAACCCAATGAGCTCGAGTCAGCTGGTATGGGCCAGCTGTGGGTGTCTAATTTCAGTGTAGACATACCCAGAGAAGCAGAGAACTGAATGAACTAGAACAGTTATTTATCATTCACCTGTGAGCTTCACCCTAGTACAGAAGGGTGTGTGCACCTTTTCTGTACCATTTAGACTCTAAGACAAATTGAGGAATTTAATGATGGATAGCCATATGCTAGTCCTCACACAAAAATAAATATCATCCTGTAGGACAAGGAAAGCTATTCAGAGAAAAATAGAGAAAAATGAGCATCATAGTCACTTTATTCCTCGTGTTCTTCACACAGAGAGAATTGTAAAGCTTGGCATTCCTTTTTCTCTTTAAGATCATCACAGAAACAGTCCTAGTTTGTACATCACATGTTCTTGGCTAGGGGACCAGTCCTGCAACCTTAAGTGACATGATTTTTGAATTGGAGGCTTGAGGTCCAGATTATTAAAGGGGTCTGATCAATTTTTAAAAAATAAATAAATCACACTTCAATCTGAAAATATTTTCCCACTTTTGTTTTGAATAACGCCGTATAAACAAAAAGACTAGAGAGACAGATCTTCTTAAGTTGGTTTTATTTATTAAACACCGCTTTCTGCAGTCATTTTTCCCTGGCTGTTAAAAATAAATTACTAGAACTGATCTTCCAAAAGAAGTAACCAGATAGTCTGCACTTGTTACGCTGCTTGAGTCAACCAAGTTTTTCATTAAAAAACCAAACTTCTGTCTTTAGAACACTGCCAACTTAACAATAAACTTACAAATTGAAATCTTTGTGTTAACAGTCATTGATGGCTGTCTGTTTTATTTTCAGGAAACCTACTCCTTCAACTCTGAAAGCAGGGGACCTGCGCTCAAATGTTAGCCGTTGTCAAGTCTGTATGAGAAGAACATAATGACTTTTGAATTTCAACTAATGTCACAATATGGTGCTATTCGTTTAACAGCAATGAAGCCTAGATTTGTATCATATGTACCTCATTGTTGTCCAATATGAAAACAGTAAAGTGCCTTATAGGAACTTGCATAACTAACACACACTGCTTTACTGGCCCTGTACTTGCTGAAGAAGAAATGAGACAACAAAAATAAGCTTCAAATGTTGACATACCAAGTGGCACTTTTGATAAAAGAAATGTTTATTACATGCAATGCACTGACAATATAAAAAAGCCAGAGTTCATTTAGAAAAATTCAAAGGTGCTAGGCGGTATGTAGCTGTGCTTTACATGCTGTTGTATTATATATTTAGATTCATTTCTCCTGCCCAGCTATGTTTGTTGCTACCTTTATCTAGCTATCTCAAAACTCCAGAATCTTAGATATATACTTATTGTTCTTGTACAAAGTAATACTAATATAAAGAAGAGTTTTGGGATTACAGATTATGGTTCAACAGCAAGTGTCCGTATTTTCAAAACATAGGACACCATCCAGCCTGTTTTTCTAGTTCTAGTGCTTACTTCCACCTTAGTCCTATTTCAGTCGGACTACACTCCAAACAAAGGGTTTGCTGAACGAATTACACAAATGGACAATAAAGTGTTTCTGATATGTTTGGTACTAGGAGGCTTCTTTATGCAGTAGAACAAATTTTCCTGTGGAATAAGGAGTAGTCCAGTTGTGGTCAGGGAAAAAAATATGTTAGTAATTTATATGGGTATCAACAATTAAGCAAATCAGCCTCTGAGTTTGGCAAAATTTCAAAAAGAAGTTTACATAATTTTCCTCTTTTCAATACAGTGTCATAAATTAGATGTTAAATGCCAAAATACTTAATGTGAAACATCTGTTTTCCATAGCTCATTTCAATACCTAACTCTGTAAATTGCAGGGAATGAGCCCAGGTTAATAGTTTGTGTTTATTATCGTAAAATGTGCTTTAAGCTTACAGTGTTTATTCTGTATTTAATATTTTCAGGGTTTTAAACACTAATTACACACTGAATGACTTGATTTTTCAAATTTAAAAGGCCTTACTTTTGTTAATATTCCCCAAAAAGTTTTTCAAAATGGTTGAGGAAATAGTTCTATTGGGTAGCTATGCAAATATTCTGATGTTTGAGCACTATGTCTAAAATTGTTTTATAGACTATAACCATGCAAATACCAAAATATTTTTGAAACTACTAAGGCCTTTTATGTAATTTCTTAAATGTGTATTTCTTTAAAAAAATCAAATTTGTAATAAAACTATTTGTGTAAAAATTGTTTTAGTAATTTGTTACTAGTATTTATCCAGTAACAATAAATTATTTCTTACGCCACTAATAAATGCATGAGCTTTTTGCAACCCTAGATCACTTTTGTTCTGCACAATTTCCAAATGTATAAAATCTTTCTGAAAAGAGGAAATAAGGAGACAATTTTGACACCTTACAAGAGCTAATAATGAATGGCAAAACATGGTTGACATGTTATCAACAGAAGTCTGATGTTAAGGTTTTATTCAGATTAAAAATCTCACTTGAATAAAGAAATAGCTCAGAAAGCTAGTTACACAGATTTCTCACTCTTCCCTTGAATCTTCTGTGCACCAGTGAGGACCAAAATTTATAAGAAAAAATCCAATTTGTTTCAGTGGGCAACCTGATTCTCAAATCTGATCACCTGACAAGAAAATGTGATAGTTGCTCCTTTTTTTTTTTTTTTTTTTTTTACTAACCAAAAGTAAATAATTTGTTAAAATATCAATTTGCCCCTTCTTCATGGAGAAGTTGCTGTTCTGTATTAACCTGGACTTAAAATCCTGAGTGCATTGACTTTATATGAACAGCAGTGGACCACATGCTTCAATGGTGATTGTGTGGCCACTGAAGTCAATGGAAGTTTTGTCAGGTTCTCCCTTTCCTTATAAATGCCATCAAACAGCACACGGGTCTTAAACTACCCTGTAGACAAAGTACATATGTAATTAATTGGGTTTAGTCCTTCCCAAAGGAGAGATATGGTATACAACTATCTGAGTAGAAGGAGAGAATAATAAAAATATAGCAAGGGCACCACCAGCCATGGGGGTAAATTATCCTTATGTTCTTCCTGGTAGTGATCTCTGTAAGGAAACTAAAGCAGAAGTTCAGTTTGCCTTTTCAGACTCAGGCCACACATGTTGGCTGAGTGGGCTTTTTACCTATACACAATACCTCAGCTGATTGGCAGGCTGGAATTAAATATTGCCTGCAGTTGGTTGTCTAATCTGTCAGATAATTGGATTTTCTAATTATTGCATGTGAGTTCAAGCCTCGTCTGAGAAACTATCTTTTGGCTGTAGAAGAACTAATAAATGGGTTCATGCTAGCCTATGTTTTCGCAGCAAAAAACAATTTGAAAGCAGGGCTCTGTTTAAGCTTTGAAAGACTGGTTATATAGGCAAGTCTTAACAATTTACTACTTATTTAGTAATTATCTATTAAAATACTCTGAAATTCTGTCTTGCCCAAAATGCTCTTTGCACTAAGGCCAGTATATGAATAGTATAAGTGGGTACACGTCAGTCATAATGTATGCGCACTAAATTTTATTGCCCCATATGATGATGAGTAGCTGCTCATGCACTAAAGTAGAAACAAGAAATTTTTGTAGTATGTAGTATTTTGTAGTATATTACAAAACTACTTACTCAATAATCATGTATTTAAGCGCTCAGGGCAAGCATTGTCACTTCAGCACAACTGATTATATGAACTGGGAATGCTGAGTAGATCATTTGCTAAAATAAAGTTATCTCGTACACATACAAATTACACAATGTAACTTTCCCAGTAAAAGTTGAATTCATTGTATAAACTGACTTCTATGCAGTGCTTTAGGAAAACCCTTAACTGGCACCAATATGCTTCTAAAACTGCAGATGGTGCCCTTGTTCTCTTTATATGACACAGGAAGTACAGAACATTAGTGTAGCTAAGAAATGCGCCTTTCCTGTTCTCTGTAATCTACTAAAATGTATGACTAAGGGGCTGTGTGTGTGTGTGTGTGGTGCGGTGTATGTGTTCCCAAATCTTTATCTCAATTCTGTTCTTTTCTAATCACTAGAAATCTTTCTCTCCAAATAGGAAGAAAGCAGTTATCAACATAAACAGACTGGATATATGCATATGATGATCTGTTAAAGTGTGATAAAATACTCCAAAATGTATATTTGATACAAATAACCACATCCAATGGTTTTCCTAATATTTTGAATTTGTGCAGATTTTCTGACAGTTATATAAGATAATTATGGGTTTTATCATTTTGTAAAAGAAACTTTGCTGCTGAAATGTATTTCCCTTCAAAATAGTTTCCCTGAGAGCACTATCCCTTCATCAGACTCCCTGAAAAAATGATGGCATGAAAAGTGAATTAGCTTTTTTTTTAAAACAAATATGCTACAGTTTTATTACTTTTTGCAAAGTCATTTATTAATGCCTTTTGATATGAAAAATCTAGCTTAATCCAAAACTCATTGCAGAAGATGTCAATGTCTATAAGACACTGGGCCCCTGATCATGAAATGAGAGTTTATAATTCTAAGAAATGATAGGAGGGAAAACAGCAGAATGAAGATCATGGACATTGAGAAGGCAAACATTTAGTACGCTCAGAAAATTGGTAGGAAGGAACCAATGGGAAGCAAGTATAAGGGAAAAATAAATTCAGGAGAGCTGGGCGCTTTTTAAGGAGACATTATTAATGGCATGAGAGAAAACTATCCCAATACACAGGAAAGATAAGTAAAGTAAGAGACCAGGATGATTTAACCAGGAGATCTTCAGTGACCTGAAATTCAAAAAAGACATACAAAAAGTGGAAACTAGGTCAAATTACAAAGGATGAATATACTAAAAAAAAGAACACAAACACATAGGGACGATGTTTAGAAAGTCCAACGTGCAAAATGAGAGGAAACTAGCTAATAACATAAAAGGGGGGGGGGGGATTGCAAATGCCTTAAAAGCAAGAGGAGGACAAAGATATAGTACGCCAATTATTCAATAAGGAGTAAAAGACCAAAAACAAACAAACAGAAAACATACCAACCCAGCAAACACAACAGTGGGGACAAAGTGTTAAATGCCTTGTTTCAGTTTTCACTAAAAGAGTTAACAGTGATTGGATGACTAACATAATTGTGCTACCTGTGCATGAAGGGGTGATGAAGATTGTCACTCCCTTTGTCAGACCCCTTTTGTCCCATCAGTGTCAAAAGGGAGAGAAAAGAACAACTATGTCCCAGAGGACAAATCTGAGTATCTGTATACTCACATCACCCCAGGAACCCTAGTGGTTGACTTGGTCAACTACAAGGAGAGGCAGAGGCTGCCAGTGCCCACCCTAATAGCAAAAAGGCCAAAAAAACTGGATCTTTTTAATAGAAAAGTGTATTCAGGCTCTCCTGGGGAGGTACAATTTCAACTTGTGGGATGCCATGAGGCACTTCAGGGACTCCTTACCTCAGGAGCAGATGTTCGACTTCAACACCTTGCTGGAAGAGGGACTGGCAGTAGCAAGAACAGCCCTCCAGTCCTCTTGGGGTGCAACAGACTCTGCGAGTGGGGCAATGGCCTCTGCTGTCTCCATGAGAAGAGTAGCCTGGCTCCAGGTTTCTCCCGTCAGACCCAAGAATCCATATTGGACCCACCACTTGAGGGCCCAGTTCTCTTCTCAGAAGCCACAGATTCTAAGCTTCATGGCCTGAAAGATTGAAGGATGACACTTCATCCCCTTGGACTATATACTCCACAGCCCTCATGATGCCCTTTTTGGCTCCAAACTCCTCAGCAACTGCAGTCACAACAGCAACATGGGTTTCAGCCCCAGTGACCCTACGGCCAGAAGGACAGAGACAGGGCTAAGTTCCCTAGGAGCAAACGTAATGAGGGTGCTTCATCAGTTTCCCACCAAAATTCAAGTTGCAGGTCTGGGAATCAGAGACAGTTTTGATGGAGCACCCGAGAACATGCACCAGCCCCAACTCAGGATTGCCTCTATCCCTTCAGGGACCAACTAATGGAATTCCAAGATCAATAGTCCACAATCACCTCAGACTGCCAGATACTAGATATAGTTTCCTTTGGCTATACCCTCCAATTCTTTGCCAAGCTTCCACAAAAAACCTTCCCTCCCTGGCCCTTTTCCTGGAACCCCCCTCATTACCATCTCCTTATACAGGAGCGCTTGCCCTTCAGAGTGTGGGAGCAGAGGAGAAGGTTCCTCCAAGAAAGAAAGGCCAAGGGTATTTTTTATTCCAGATATGATCTTAAGGCCAAGGGTGGCCTACAGCTAATCTTAGACATTTATCAATTAAACAGGTTTCTAAGAAAGCAAACATTCCACATGGTGTTCCTAGCACATATAATCCCTTCAGTAGATCTGGGGGACTGGTTCACCACCCTTGACTTAAAGGACATATATTTCCATATATCTGTGTCAGGCAGGCTTAGAAGCTGTGCCTAACAGCTTCTAAAGGGGGGCTTCTAATCTGCATGGGTTTTGTATTAGCAGGAACACAAAAGGGCACAATTAGGTATTAGCATATTGGGTGCAGAGCATAGTGGGTTATGGTATTTGTGGTTAATCTGCTCACAAATCTATCAACATCTGTAATTCTACTAAGGGGAAATATGAAATACTGTCTTTTTACAAATTTCTATTCTCTGTTTGTTCCAAATCTGTTTGGGTTAGTTAAGGAGTAAAAGCTACTCTTAGTTCAAAAGGGACCTGTAAGAGAGGCCACTGGCTATTTCAGCCTGAAGGGTTTAAGACAGGGGTGGGGTTTCGCATAGTTCCTTCTGCAGCAAAATGCCTGAGGTGTTCTGCCTTCCCATCCCCCACTGTTGAATGATTGATCTGGCTGGGTCTCTTGAAGCCCTGTTCTTTGTTATGGAAGTAGCTATTTGCAGCTATTAAGGGCCAAGAGCTGAAATCACTGAGCTGAAATTCACTAGAGGGAGACAGCATCCTCTCTCTGAGCTGAAGAGGAGCAGCAATGGAGTGGCCAGCAGATGGTGAGAGCAGTGAGCTGGGTGGCATGAGTGACCAATGGGCAGAGTCAGCAGACAGTGGGCAGAGCCAGCGGACACTGAGAGTGGCCAGCAGCGAGCTGGGTGGCATGAGTGACCAGAGGGCAGAGCTGGTGGACAGTGGGTGGAGCCAAGGAACAGTTCTAGAGGATGGAGTGAGTGACCAGTAGATGGAGCCCGCATTGGCATCAACTTGCACACCTGAGCCTAGTGCTCAACAGCCTTACAGGGCACACATTTGAACCCATGGCTTCATGCCTTCTCTTGGTTTTTTCATGGAAGGTGTCCTTCCTGGTGGCCATCAGTTCAGTGAGATGGGTATCAGAGTTAAGAGCATTGGCATCAGAGCTCCCCTACATGGTCTTTTAGAAGAGATGGCACACCCTAAACATCAGGAGAGCCCTCACCTTCTACATCAAGCAGACAAGGTCCTTATGGAGGTCCACTCAACTTTTCATTGCCCTTGAAGACTGGAGGAAGGGTCAACTGGTGACTACCCAACACATCTCATTTTGGATCACCACCTGAATCAGGACCTGCTATGAGCGGGCCAAGGTACCTCTGCCTGGACTAGTAATGGCATATTCAACCAGAATGCAAGCCTCATCTGTGGCTTTCCTCACCCAGGTGACAGTTCATTAGATTTGCAGAGCAGCTAACTGGTCATCTGTCCATATCCTCACATGCCACTACACCACTGTATAGCATGTGAGGAATGACACAGCTTTTGGCAGTGCTGTGCTGCAGACAGGCAGACTGTAACTCTGCCCACCTTCCAAGGTAAGGCCTGTGCATCACCTATGTTAGAATAGATGTGAGCAGCTGCTCAAAGAAGAATAAAAGGGGTTTTCTTACCAGTAACTAGCTGTTCAAGATGCTCTGCTCACATACATTGCCATACTCTCCCTCTGTCCCCGCTTTTCATAGCTAGTGGAAAGAAGACACTGAGAGTAATTAGGACGAGTGATGCTTATTGTACCACAGCACATGTGCAGGACTCCGGGGGGGTGTTGGTGCTGGCTCTACAGGGATAGGCTAAGGGCAAAAAGCTTCCAGTGACTGTGCATGTTGACACACATACACATCTATGTTAGAATGAATGTGAGCAGAGCATCTTGAAGAAGAACAGCTAGTTACTGCTTAGTAACCCCCTTTTCCCTTCATTTTTAGTAGTTTATTTTTAACAACTGTACTATATTTGCTTATTTTTTTTTGGTTGGGGGAAGTGTCTGTAACGCTGCCTGATTTTCTACATCTGGTTCTAAATAAGGTGTGTGGTTGAGTCAATTCATAACTCTGATGTTTGTAACTCAGTCAGTTTGAAACTGACAGTCAGTCAGTTCATAACTCTGGTATTCGTAACTCTGAGGTTCTACTGTATTCAGATATTTCCATATTTGTCTAGTCTTCCTTTACCTGGCAAAATAGAAAGTAAAATGAGAACAGGTCATCTCTCTGTATTCGCTCCTTGAAAGTCCATGAGGACATCCTGGTGGCATCTATTCTCTGTCAGTTTGGAGGGGGCTTTGCTTGTTCTGTATTATTTACAATGTTGTGCACTATACTTCAATGGATAAGTATTAATGTAAAGATCCTGGCCCTAGACATTTGTTTTCAAGTAGATAACACAATGAGACCAAAGATACTATATTCTTAAACAAGTTCTTAAATCAGATTCCTGCTAATGCTGAGACCAGTGTCCTAGTGTTCTACAATATAAGTGACATTTTCCAATATGACCACCATTATGAAAAGTAGCATCCAAATCAATTGTTCCAGTTCAGGCTCTCAGAGACCTCATGCTGGATGTGGTATAAATTCTATCCATCACTATTGCTGACCACAGATTTATTACAAATTGCATACTATACATTTATTGTAAGCTAACACAGGAGCTGTTGGAAATCAAAAACAGTTTAGAAATTTGTTTTCATCAATGCCAGCTTAGCAAGAAATAACACGCTTTTTCTTCCTTTGGAGAATTTCCAAATGAACTGGCAGAAAGTCCTCTATGACCAAACTGACACAAATGGCTATTACAAGCAACATTGTAGGTGTTTTAATGTATTTCCTTTTATAAGAAAAAATAAGTCCCTGAAAAGACTGTGTACTTTTGGTTATATCTTTTCATTAACTGACTTGTTTATTTTACCACCCTTACGTATTAAAGCCCTGGGAAAAACAAATAAATGCCAGATCACAGAATCATATAAAATTAGGGCTGGAAGGGAGGTCATCTCATAGCGGGACCATGTATGGCCTATTTACATTCCTAATTCAAAAGATTGAAAATACTTTGTAGTAAAGTTAATCCACCCCTCTGGTTTTATTGATATAATCTCCCAGGTTCAGACTGAACCTAAAACTGAAAAAAAAATAATGTTCCACTGAGCTGAACATTCTTAGCTATTTTATACCTCAATAAATGTGTTGCTCAACAGCATCTTATCATCATAGCAAATGTAATGGTTCCATAAGCAGAAATATTTTATAGAAGTCTGACTCTTTCAGAATTCTGCATTGGTTACAGAATTTTTCTTCCTTGCCTCTGGTTTTATGCGGTCAGCTATATTTATGTAACTGGTAAGAAATGGACAAGATACTGTGAGAGAAGGGTAAAGATGGAGTATGATCATTTGATGTTCTGTCAATTTCTGTCTTACACAAGAAAACATGTTTCACTTGTGCAGGATTACAGCAGACCTTGCCTGTCATTTTTGGTTATGATTTAGATTGCAATAAATAAGCATATGAAACAGGCTGGACTTCGATCAAGTCAGCTTAGGGCTCCCTGAAATGGAATGCTGAACTGTATGATATTGTTCGGGTGGCACTGTGTGTAAAATATTTGATTTAGATGAACCTCAGCCATACCTGGCAGAGCATTAAAGGATCTTATGATGAACATATATGGTCTATGTAAGCAAGCAACATAGAATCATAAAATATTAGGGTTGGAAGGGACCTCATGAGGTCATCTAGTCCAAACCCCTGCTAAAAGCAGGACTACCCCCAATAAATCATCCCAGGCAGGGTTTTGTCTAACTGGGCCTTAAAAGTTTCCAAAGACGGATATCCCACCACCTCCATAGGTAACATCTTCCAGTGCTTCTCCACCCTCCTAGTGAGAAAGCTTTGCTTAATATCCAACTTAGACCTTGCCAGCTGCAACTTGAAACCATTGTTCCTTGTTCTGTCCTTTGTCACCACTCAGAATAGCCTGGTTCCCACCTCTTTTGAGCACCCCTTCAAGTAGTTGAAGGTTGCTATCAAATCCCCCCCTCAGTCTTCTCTTCTGCAGACTAAATAAACCCAGTTTCTTCAATTTCTCCTTGTAAGTCATGTGCTCCAGTGCTCGAATAATTTTTGTTGCTCTGCACTTATTTGCACAGACCCTTTCTGTAGAGAGGAGCCGAAAACTGGACACAATATTCCAAATGAGGTCTCGCCAGCGCTCAATAGAGGGGAATAATCACATCCCTCAGTCTGCTGGCAATGCTCCTACTGACGCAGCCCAATATGCCATTGGCTTTTTTGGCAACAAGGGCATACTGTTGACTCATATCCAGCTTCCCTAACCTCCAGGTCCTTTTCTACAGAGCTGCTACTTAGCCAATCAGTCCCCAGCCTATAGCAATACATGGGATTTTTCCATCCTAAGTGAAGGACTTTGCCCTTGTCCTTGTTGAACCTAATAAGATTTTGTTTGGTCCAATGCTCCAATTTGTCTAAATCTCCCTTAATCCTATCCCTGCCCTCCAGCATATGTACCATTCTCCCCAGCTTGGTATCATCTGCAAGTGTATTGAGTGTTAACTCTATGCCATCAGCCAGATCATTAATGAAGATGTTAAACAAAAACAGCCACAGGACCAACCCCTGGGCCACTTGCCAACTAGGCACTGAACAATTGATCACTATCCCTGAACCCAATGATCTAGTCAACTTTTTATCCACCTTATGGTCGATTCTTCCAAACCATACTTCTGTAACTAAAAAACATCCTTAATCTAGGGTTTTTTTGGAGAGTATTGAGGACAGTGCCGTGGTACAAATGCTGGAGGAAACAGCTAGGGGTCTTCTCCTCTCAACCTGCTGCTCACAAAGAAAAGACTTGGTAGGGGAAGTAGAAGTGAATGGCAACCTGGGTAGCAGCAACCATGAGATGGTAGAGTTCATGATCCTGATCAAAGGAAGGAAGGAAAGAAGCATAACACAGACCCTGAACTTCAGAAAAGCAGACTTTGGCTCTTCAGGGAATTGATGGGCAGAATCCCCTGGGAAGCTAATCTGAAGGGGAAAGGAGTCCAAGGTAACCAGCTGTATTTTAAAGAAACCCTATTAAGGGCACAGGAAGATACCATTCCAATGTTCAGAAAGAATATCAAATATGAAAGGTGTCCAACGTGGCTTAGCAGAAAATTCTATGGTGAATTGGAACACAAAAGGGAAATTTACAAGAAGTAGGCTTTTGGATAGATGACTAGGGAGGAGTATAATGATATTGCTCTGGCATCAAAGGATAAAATCAGGAAAGCCAATGGACAATTGGAGTTGCAGCTAGCAAGGGATGTGAAGGATAATAGAAAAAGGTTCTACAGCTATGCCAGTAACAGGAAGAGGATCAGGGATGGTGTAGGTCCTTTACTGAATGGAGCAGGCAACCTAGTGGCAGATGATGTGGGAAAGGCAGACTTACTCAATGTTTTTTTTTAACCTCAGTCTTCACAGGCAAGGTCAGCTCCCAACCTATTATACTGGTTAACACAGAATGGAGAGAAGGACAGCTGCCCTCGGTGATGGAAAGTCAGGTTAGAGACTACATAGAAAAGTTGGACATGCACAAGTCTAAAGGGCCAGATGAACTGCATTTGAGGGTGCTGAGGGAGTTGGCCAATGTGATTGTGGAGCCACTGGCCATTATCTTTGAAAACTTGTGGCAATCAAGGGAAGTCCTGGGTGACTGGAAAAAGGCAAAAATAGTACCTATCTTTAAGAAAGGGAAAAAGAAGGATCTGGGGAACTACAGACCATTCAGTCTTACCTCATACCCTGGAAAAATTATGGAGAGGTCCTCTCAGAATGATTCCTGACCAACCTGATTGCCTTCTATGATGAGATGGCTGGCTTTGTGGATGCAGGAATAGCCATCAACATGATATATATCTGGCAGACAAATTTGACAGTCCTGTGTGACAATTATACTAGTGTAATAATTTATGATATCCTCTTTCTGGAATGTATCAGCCAATCCTTCACCAGCATGTGGATCCTTTTCACCACAGGTTCTTGGAAGCAATGCAGCATTGATGATACAGCATGCACTCACTGCTGGCATAGGTGCTGGAACTAGAGGTGCTGGCACTGCAGCCATGTCCCATGACTTGAAGTGATTTCCATTATATATGGAGTTTACAGTTTGGGTCAATGGCACTCAGAACACTCACCATAAAAATGGTTCTAGCACATACTGTCTTAGTAGGCATGAAAGCAGGCAGAGGGAAAGTGCTCCCTCTTTCCTTTCAGATTAAATGATGCTAGCAAGGATTTTTTATTCCCAGTCTAATTTTGGACTTTAGTAACACTTTGAAATTGGACTAAGTCCCTCTGATGTTTTGGAACACTCTTGAGCAAAACTGAAATATTCATGCTAACACAAAAAAGGAGCCTCCTTAACAGGCAGGGAACTGAAATGGCTGCTGAATCACTGGAACCTCAAAACAAGGTCAAAATCACACATCAAAATTCCTGGTAGTGCTTCCGTCCTGAAAGGCACCAGAAACTCTCACCCAAGCATGGTCCTCAAACATTAGCTTCAAGGAACATCTAACTATATATCTTTTTCCATAGTATCGGCAAGGAGATACTCCAGCTGAGAGGTCCAAGTCAAAGTGCAAAAGTTCACCACCATACAACCTGCACATTCGGGGAGAAGAGGATCAGTTGCCCTTGTTATTAGGGAGACATTTTTAGAATTTGACTGGTTTCTGATCACCCTGAAGCAGCAATTGGGCATCAGCTGACACTCAGGAAGCCCAATTCTTGGAGACCAATAACTTTGCAGGGTTACTCATCCTTTGTCTCTCATATAGCCATTGAGGCCTTCAAACAATAACACTGAATCAAAAAAAGGTCCCAGCACAAGTAGAGGAAAAGACATTATCCATCATTCTCCAGACCTTCATCTGCTAACCCCACAGAAAGTGAAAATATTAGTGGTACTCCAAGAAAATTAAATCCAAAGCACAAAGCCTCCTTACCACTTCTTAAGACAAACTCACCACTTCCTTAGGAGAAGCTGGTGAACTTTCTGAACTGAAATAGAAAACAAAATCAGAAATGTAAATTTGAAAGATTCAAGGGAAGAGTGAGAAATATGCACAATTAGCTTTCTGACATATTCTGAAATTTTTCCACTGACTATCTTCGCAAGATGACCAGAAGTATTATGGAGAGCTTTGGCATCAGACAGACCAAGAAGAAGGAAATTGTCTCTAGCTACATAATTTTCTTAAGGTAATCAGAAGGAGATTGAGATCTCTCTTAATAAGACAATTTCAAAAACAATGATCATGTACGCAATCTGACTTACACCAAAGGAAATGATGCTGAAGACACAGTTGGTGCCCGAAGTGTACATTAACATCTAAGGAAAGACACTAGTCCTCAAGGACCACAGAGACTAAAAGTCCTGTTGAGTGTAATTTTGAAGTCACACTCAAGTAAAACCAAACCACTTGGCAGCATCCTTCAGGCTGCATCCATATCAACCTGCTTTCCCAGTGTGATAATAAGTTGGCTTAAAGAACAAAAGGAACCAGGCCCCCTTATCAAAGCATGGAACCCTCTGGAAATGGTGCCTATGGAAAGAAACACTGAGTTACCAGACCAAATTATTGCTTTGCTGAGATTTTAAGACATGAAAAAACCAATCTCTTATAAATAACTCCAATGTCAGCACAAAGAAGCATTTTGCAGTAATCTACTGCAGTGGTAGAAATCTAGCTGATATTGTTAGCAATGGAGATATGGTTGTTTTAGGGAACAAACACCACAATGGAAATACTTAAAATTTCTCCTGTTCCCAGGTGCAGTGCAGAGAGAGCCAGAGTGAAAGAGGTTTTGTATTTGTTTATTTGCTTTTGAAGCGCACTGAACATGACCCCCCAGGAATGTGTAGGAGAGGAAATGAAAAGCATATGTGGGAAGCTGAGAAAACAACACTTCTCCTCTATCATTAAACGTATAAGGTAGCTCACATCAGTTGTTGGTATATTCTCATAGTCAAACAGGTGTCATATATGCAGTACTGTCTGATTACATATTAACTTGGCATATGCTAGTAAATTAAGAATATTAACAGAGGAACTACATTGGCAATTTAGTTTGCATAAAGGAGGCTTAATTTGAACTAAATTAGTCCCCATCCACACTAGGCTTTTATTAGTTTAAATTAAGGGTGTTCTTAGTTTGAACTAATAAGTACCATCTGTTAGTTCAAACCAGTGGCTAGTTCAAACTAAACCCACTGTGGACATGTTAGTTTGAATTAATTGGCTAGATCAAACTAACAGGCTTCCTGACCTGCCTCCCAGGGTTCTCGGCACTAGGAAGAGCCTGCCCTGGACAAAGCCTTTCCTACCTTGCTCCTCAGGCCTGGGCAGGGCAGCCATTTTAGCACCGTGGCAGAGGGCAGCAGCAGCAGCCAGCCAAGGCATAGGGCTCCGTCCTGGACCCACAAGAAGCTCAGTGCCCTCCTTGACATCTGGGGGGATGAGGCAATGCTCTCCTTGTTCCAGGGCAGCCACTGCAACTAGGAGATATATGCCTCTATGTCGTGGGCCCTGGTGGAGAGGGGGCACACCTGGGACACTGAACAGGTGTGGGTAAAAATAAAAACCTTCCACCAGCAATACGAGAAAGCCTGGGAGGGCAGGCTGTGCCCAGGAGGCAGCCCCCACCACTAGTTCTCCCTGCTATCAGGAGCTCCACAGTTTCCGGGGGGGGGGGGGTGAGAGCATCAGGCTCCTAACCCACCCCATGGACATCAGTGAGCCCCCTCCATGGATGAAAGCCAGGAAGAGGGCTCGGTGGACCAAGATGTGGTGCTAGAGGTGGCCGAGACCAGCTGGCCAGAGGGCATCCCATCATCCCTGGACCCAGGACCCAGCCCAGAGCTGATCCCTGCCTCTGTAAAGGAGCAGGAGGAGGATCAGGCTCCCATCGCTGAAGACAACCCAAATGAAGGGAGAGTGTACTGGACACCTATTGCAAGTGCCAGTGGCTATGTCTACACTAGGGCTCAGTTAAGTTGACTTAATAAGGTCTACTTATAGTTGACTTTAAGCAGACCTTATTAAGTCGAATTAGTGAGGCTACATTGCATTAAGTTGACTTAAGCCAGGGGACCCATTTAAAGTTGACTTAATAACATCAACTTTAAATGGGTTCCCCTGGCTTAATTCAACTTTATAAAGTCAATTTAAATGGCTACACAGCACTAAGTAGACTTTATTAAGTCTACTTTAAAGGCTACATTGTGTTAAGTCAACTTAGTAAAGTCAAATTAACCCTTAAAGTTGACTTTAAGGACAGGAGATACTAAGTTGACTTAAGCAAGTGTTTAAGTTGACTTAATAAATTCCAGCTGTGTTCAAAGCATTCCTTAAGTCAACTTAAGCCCCTAGTGCAGACATACCCAGTTAGTCCTCCCTCTTTGTGGGCAGGGCTGGGCATGCCTGTGGGACAGGCACTATGTGGGGACATGGCCCAGGGACAAGCAGGGAGCTGGGGATAGGAGTGGGCACAGAGGCCCTCCCACTGGGCAGAGGGGCCAGGGACCATGTGGTGGGGAGGAGCCAAATGCCAGGGGTGCAGAGGCATGTTGGAAGATGGGGTGGGGGGACCATAGCTGGGAGAGTCAAGGCCAGACAGCATGCACCTGACACTGATGGCACATGGCCTCAGGAGACACCCCTGGGGCAGGGCTGACTGCTTCTCACCACTATGGGCACCACATCTGACCTGGGCAGGACAGCACAGTGGAGTGTACCTGGGGGGCCCTGTCCCAAAGGACAGGGATTGGGAAGCAGGGAACAGTCAGGGGACAGTAGCTCCTGTCAGGCTGCACAACACACTTGCGAGCTAGCTCAAGGGAGGAACTCTGTTCTCTGCTTCCCTCCAGCAGCTCCAGTGCCCTTGCCATGTGCCATTGTTGGGACCCCACCAGTGCTGACCAGGAGGAGGAAGAGAATGCTCTGCTCACAGGATGAGCTCCTGAATCAGAGGCATGCCTCTCAGCCTGGCAGGAGAGGGTTGATGCCCACTAGAAGGGTGGTGGGCAATGCTTCAGCAGCTCCTGGACCTGGTGGAGCTCCAGACCATCACCCTGGAGCACCAGGCAGCCACCCTGGAGTGGCTGGAGGTGCATCTCTACCCTCAGTGGACTAAGGGTGCCACTGCCCTGGACCCCAGTGTCCCTCCTTGCTGGCATCCCAGGACCTGGGGTGGCTGCATGAAGACCCACCTGCCAGAACCCAGTAACACCACCTCTCCACTCCTAACCTCCCCCCAAAACTCTTTCTTACCCCCAAAAGCCCCCTTCCTCTGCAGTTCCCCGTGTAAATAAAACTATGGTGTTTCCTTTCATATCTGGTGTTGTGTTTTTACTGGTGTGGGGATGTGTGGGTGATGGTGTGAGGGGGGGAGGTATGGGCCAGGGGCATCGCTGGCTGGGGGAGGGACCCGGGGCACAGGCCCAGTCCCTGCCCCCGGCCCGCAGGCCCCGCCCCCAGCCTGCAGACCCGCCCCCTGGCCAGGACAGGACCAGGCGCCACCATGCCACCGCGGGTAGCCAGGACCCACATCCCTGGCCAGGGAGGGGGCCACCACAGCCGCGGGCGGCCAGGCCCCAGCTCCCCAGCTGGGGATGGGGCTGCCACGGCTGTCAGCGGCTTGGCCCTGGATCTCCAGCCCGATTGGGCCAGAGATCCGGGGCACTGGCGCTGGGGTTCGGGGCATGTGCCACGGAGTGCCCAGTGCCAGCGATGCCCCTAGTATGGGTGGGTGGGAGAGGTGGGGTGCCTGGTAGCAGGACCACCCCCCGCACCCCTCACTGAGGAAGTGGTCCTTCAGTGCGTCTTTGATAATGACCATTCACCGCTGGATTGGATGCATCTGGGGAGGGCATTGGGCTGCTCAAAATGCCTGGCAAGGCATTCAGCTTCGGCCTCGCAGAAGTGGGGAAACTTTTCCCCTGATGCTCACAAAGGTTATGGAGCACACAGCAAGCATTGATGACCTCTGGGATGGTGCACTTGGTGAGATACAGGTGCATCAGGAAGGGCCTCCACCATGCCTTGAGCCATCCAAAGGCACTCTCCATGACCTAGCAGCACCTGTTCAGCCTTTGATTGAAGAGCTCCCTGCCGGCATCCAGGTGTATGGTGTGATGGTGTCTCGGTCTAGGGGACTGTCTGTGCTTATTTTTTCATATTAATTTCATATTTGCAATAACCCATATGTGATATGCCATGCTTGGTATCAATAGAAAGGCTGTAACCTGCTAGGAATTATTATATGGTTTATATGTAGGTATCATATCTGTACTAGAATCTAGGAATCTCATGTGTTCTGTGTGTGTTCCAAAGTTGTTTGAGCTGAGGCAATCCCAGACTGGACATCGGCAAACTGTTGTCCTGTTAATGGCCCATCAGGAAGGGCTCCCAGTTACAGTCGGTCCAGGAGGAAACCTGTCTGACCAATTACCCAGACTGACCATGTGGCCCACCTCCATTTGGATTTGGCAAGGACTCTGAGATAAGAGGCCATAGCCCATTCTCCATTTTTGTCTTCAGTCTTTAGTCTTCAGTCTGTTTGCAACCAACACCCATCTCTGGAACTACTCTCTTGGGACTGAACAAAGGACTGAGCCCCACCCAGCTGCTGCTGGGTGCACACCAGAGGAGTCAGACTAATCTGCAAACTACAGGATCTTTGAGGATTTGTTTTCGATAGACTCTAAATCATTTGTATGTATGTGATTCACTTTGACCCTTTAACATCTCTCATATTTTGTTTGTCTTCTTTGTGTATTAAACCTTTAGGTGTAGTTACTAAAGGATTGGCTGGCACCGTGCTATTTTGGATAAGATCCAGGCCTATATAGTTCTGGGTGATGTGGCTGGCCCTTTGGGATCAGGAGGACCTATTTCTTTAAGAGACCCAGTGGCTAGAGTGAACCACAGGATCTGATGTGTAGTAAGGGGGCTGTTTCTATTTTATTATGCTTGGTAGTGACCAGAGAGGTTATTCAGAAGCATTTTTTGTTACTGACTGGGACAATGGTTTAATTACCACCTGTCAGTGGTTTAGGGGTTTGGCCCCTGGTTTTGCAGCTTGCCCTGATTTTGGCATATTCAGGAGGTCATCCCAGGAGGCCCGGGTCACACCTGTTCAGCCTTTGGTTGAAGAGCTCCCTGCTGGCATCTAGGTTGGTGGTGTAGGGCTTCATGAGGCAGAGGAGCAAGGGGTAGTTGGCATCTCCCAGTATCAGGAGGGGTACCTGCATGTCCTAGAGGGTAATGGTGTAGTGGGGGAAGAAGGTGCTCTTATGCATGCTCCTGTACATGGCAGAGTTCCTGAGCAGGCATTACATGCCTTCCCTGGCCAACTCTTGTAAATGTCCTTGAAGAGCACTTGGTGGTCTACAAGGGCCTGTGAGACTATGGAGCAGTAGCCTTTGTGGTTCCTGTAGTCCATGGCTCTGTGTTCCAGGGCTCGAACAGGGATGTGCATGGCATCGAAGATGCCCCCACTGTTGGTGAAGCCGAGTGTGGTGAGGCCATTGAGGATGTCCTGCAGGTTGCCTGGGGTGATGAGGCAGGCTAGCAGGACCTGGTTGATGGTCCTGCTGACCTGCAGGATAGTGGGCCCCATTGTGGCCTTGCTGATGCCAAATTGGTGGGCAGCAGAGTGGTAGGAATCCGGGGGTGGCCATCTTCCAGAGCACAATAGTCACTTGCTTGTCCACAGGCAGGATAGGTCTGAATTGTGTCTCTGTGCTGCAGGACCGGGATGAGCTCATGGACCAGCTTAAAGAAGGTCTGCTTGCTCAGGCAGAAACTCTGGAGCCACTGCGAGTCATCCCAGATGGTGAGGGAGATGTGGTCCCTCCAGTTGCTGCTGGTTTCCCGTGCCCAGAAGTAACAGAGCCCAGAGGGCACCGTCAGCATGGCAACTTGCAGGGTCAGCATGGTGGTGCTGCTGTCTGCCCCCATGCTGTTGGGGTCCATGAAGAACGTGCTCCAGCTGAAGAGAGCACTGGGCACTGGATAGCAGGTGTCAAGCCCAGCCCCCTCACCCCCCACCCCCCGGCAAGCAGCAGGAACAGAGTCTGGTCTGTGACCTTGTGCTGCATGTTGTCAGGCACAGTGGAAGGTGCTGAGCTCATTTCCTCTTTTTCTAGGACTGGCTTGGAGATTGGGCCCTTCTCTGGTGCCATGTTGGCACACTTCCCAGAATGCACCCCTCCTAAGCCAATTTAGCAAGTGCCTGCATGGATGTACTAGGTCGAATTAGTTAATTAAAATTAAGCGGACTTAGTTTGAATTAGTGAATTGGAACTAACTAATTGGAACTAGCATTTTTAGATGTAGACATAGCCTAAGTGTATGTGTACAGTGCTATATAAGCTCAGGGGGTATGTCTATACTGGAGGCACTGTTAAGTCAACCTAACAAGTCAAATGAAAGTTGAACTTTTTAAGTCAACTTAGAGAATCCCCATTGAAAACTCCTGTCGACTGCCTGAGGTGGGTGTGAGGTCAATGGAGGAGTGGTGCATTGTGGGTAGCTGTCACACATTGCAACAGAGAAGTGCCCCCCGGAGGCCATTTAGGTCGACTTAAGTGCTTTTTCCGTCTTCATTGGTTTAAGTCAATTTAATAAGGTCAATTTAAGCATTAAATTGACCTTAAGAGGTGGTGTTAAGTCAACTTAAGGAAGTGCTTAAGTTGACTTAATAAAAGCCCAGTGTGCCCGCAGAGTCTGGAGGTTGACTTAACCTTCTTTAAGTTGACCTAAGGCTCCAGATGTACCCAGCGTTAAGAAAGCTTGAATTAGCAGACACTGTTTTTGTTAACATATGACTTAAGCATTTACAATCCCAGCTTTGGAATTGTTGAACCCTTGTCCTAACCTGGACTCCAGTATCTACATAGCATTATACAAGCCTAAGTACAACCACCCATATGCCAGATTTCCTAGCGCTTTCCCAAAATGTGGCCCATCTCACTCATTGTTCATGGTGTGGTGGAACTGGATTGTTCACCAAACTTGGCTTTCCAGAAGACAAAGAAAGTTGGCTCATGGAATCATGGGATACTTTTGACATGGTCCCAAAGCATAAGTCCAGTGGGGCTGTGTCTACAATGTAAAGTATCAGAGGTTGAATCCTGGGTCTCAGCTTGACTCAGTCTTGGATCTTTCACTCCTGTGGACTCCTGGTCTGCGCCCTGGTTTACTGTGATTTGTGTGTAGTTGAAATAGGTAATGTTAGGCTTGAGCCTGAGTTGAAATCCTGGGTTTACATTACAATGTAGACATACTGTACAATGTAGTGAGGAACTAGCTTGTTGTTTTCCAAAGAGAATCTAGTAGCAAGGCGGACCTGTAACAATCAACATACTTGTTTTCAGTGGCATAAAGTGTACTTGTATGCAAAGCTTTTTCTTGCAATAGGATGGTGCTAGATGAATGACTGTCATATGCACAATTTCCTCCCAGACTAATTCTAGTAAAAGTACATTCATATAGAATTCCTAGAACCAATCCATGATTTTAATAGATTCATATGGTGTCTATTTTCTGCATATTATCTGCCCAAATTCTTATTAAGAATAAAAGACCAAATAAAACTTTTCATCAATAGACTTCAAAACTATTTACAATTAAAATAAATGGGGAAGCTTGTCTCTTTCACCATCAGAAATTTGTACAATAATACTTATGTAACCCTTCTGCCAAGGCAGGCTGGCAGAACAAGGCCGGGTTCTATACCTAGGGGTTTCCCAATAACGTACCACCACCAACTGGCTCAAGCCCCCACCCAGATTTCTGGGAAATCCTGCACTGTTCCCTGGGCACCCCAAAGGGGTAAGGCTTCCCCCACTTGCAGGCATGAGTCTGAGTGTAGTAAACAGAACTTTTAATAGTAGTAAAACAGAGTGTAAAAGGCCAAATAACAGAAATCAGCACTGATCTAGCAAATCAGTACCAAGGATAACAGAACACACAAGACTTAACAGCAAAACCAGCACTGATCTGGAGAATCAGTGCTAATCAGGCCTTCAACATGATCCCACATATCATAACACCAGGGGAAAATTCACTAGCAAAATTGGCACCAATTTGGAGAATCAGTGCTAACTAGGCCCCCAACCAACCCTAGGGTACATAGAGAGTGTCTTTCACGCCAGCTGGCCACCAGTGCCATCGACTGGCCACTTACTCCATCCAATAGCACCATCCCTTGGCTCCACCCACTGTCCACCAGCTCTGCCTACCAGTCATTCACACCATGCAGCTCGCCCCTTGCCACTCTCACTGTCCACTAGCTTGGCTGTGCTGTCTGCCAGCTCCACCCACCAGTCACTCACGCCACCCAGCTCACCGCTGGCCACTCTCACTGTCTGCTGGCTCTACCCACCAGTCACTCACCCTTTCCTGCTCACTGCTTCTCTCATTTGCTGCTCCTCTTCAGTGAATTTAGCTCAAAGAAAGTGTGTTTCTCTCTCTAGTGATTCCAGCTCTTTACTTCAAGTAGCTGCAAACAGCTACCTCCATTTAAACAACAAAGACCTCAGAAGAAGCTTAGCCAGAACCATCATTAGACAAGGCAGGCAATAAGCAGTAAGGCAAAGATAGCCTCAAAACCCCCACCCCTGTCTTTAACTTGTTTCAGACTGAAACATGCAGTCACCTTTCCTACAAGCATCTTCTTAACTAAGGGTAGTTTTTACCCTTTAACTGACCCTGACAGATTTGAAACAAATAGAGAGTAGCAATTCCCAAAAAGACAGTATTTCATATTTCCCCTCAGTAGAATTACAGATATTGACAGATTTGCAATCAGATTAACCCCAAATACTATTACCCACTATGCTCTGCACCCACTATGCTAATACCTAATTGTGCTCTTTGTGTTCCTGCTAATACAGGACCCATGCAGACTAGATGATCCCCCTCAGAAGCTGTTAGGCACAGCTTCTAAGCCTACCTTGCACTTATTACCTCATCCAGCTTGTATTAACAACTCTAGATATTTAAAGTAAAACTTTGGAAACAAAATAAGAATATTTAGAAAGTTAATTGTGGTAAATTTGAGAGTTATTATGTGACTGACCTTTTGTTTTATGTGATATCTGTAGTGGGACCAGGAAATGTGACTACATCAGAAGGAACATCTCCAGTGGGTGTTCCTACACTGGCAGATGTCCTGGAGTACCAACTCTTTTAATACCCATCTGAAATCCTAACTATTTTTCCTGTTTCTGTAATCTGCAGAAGTCACTATCCTGTCTGCATTCAGAAGACGAAGGAAAGCCTTCCTCTGCTTTTTGGATACAATTTCTAATAGAAGGCAACAGGATTTTCCTGCTTCTTATTGAGAATGTCTTGAAATGAAGTGTGTAAGTAGCTCCCTCTTTTGACACCCATTATTATTCTATGTTGCCCTTTAGGGTCTCAAATGGCATTTTTTACTGAAATATAACTTTTGCATGAAAGAATTGTTAAGTCTGTATCTAAACCCATTTGCTAAGACATTGCTAAAATTTGACTGAAAGCTAGACTAACATTTTTAATTTTTAACCATTCAACATTTGCCTTATTCTGCTCCTCTTGAAATCAGTGGTCACCTTACTGTTCATTGCAATGTCTATAGAGCTAGAGCAACACTGAATACTTTTGAAAATCCTGCTCATTATAGTTAGGTAACTCCAGGCTAAATCATGGATGCTACTGTTTTCCTTGGTCACTTGTTGGTAATGCAACATTTGTGAGTTGATTTAGGAAGTGTCTTCTTGGTTCTTTCCCATACCAGATGCACCAGTTTGGGAATTTACTAGACAAACTAGTCCTGTTTAACTCTTCCAATTTTGGAAAAGTAGCCAAACATGGTAGTTATCAATTTTATTAGCACTAAAAATTTTAACAAGCTCTCGCTATTTTAAGGATTGTTGGGAAAGCATGGCATTAAGTTATACCTTTTTAAAATTTTCATAATTCATGTTAAACTGCAGAATAGTCATTTCACTCTAGTTGCTCAATAGTTTTCCATTCATCATTTTTCACAACTATTCTATGTGTGGTATGGGAAAGGCAGACTTTGGCCTTGCCCTACAAAGAAGCATATTTTTAATTCTCCCTACAGTCAGTTACCTTATGAAAGATACACAGTGCTGAACAGCTTAGGGAGGACAACAAAGAGTTTACATGGTTGTTATTCTCATGAGGATCTCTTGACAGGAATTTAATGCTTCGAGAGAGAGGAGATGTCTGACATTGAGAGCAAGCTATAGCATAAGCTTGGGGAACTTATGATCCTTACTCTAGTTTCACACTGAAGGAAGTCAGTGAGTTAAACTGGATAATTTAAAATATAGATATAGCCACAATGGGTCACTTTCTGCATAATCAAGGAGGTGTAATTACAGAAGAAGAAATGCAGTAGAGAAATCATTTCTTGTTACTTCTTATATGAGAGTAGCTGAGATTCATAATCAAAACAGAGATTCTGCTACAGTAAACTTGAATTGATGGGACAGATTTAAGCACTTAATCCTTTTTCTGCTCCTGTTATAACACTTCCTAGAATATGGCAATACTAACAGGATGTTTTTTCATAGAGATTAAAAAAGGATTAGTTATTTTTGTGAAATCATCCATGACTCATCTCCACCCAGTCCATTGTCAAATCAGTGGCTGATTGCACTGGCCTGAACAAATGGCATGTTTTCCTGATGAAAGGAAGGCAAACAATGAAGAGCCCTGTTCATTTTTTTTGTCAGTTTTTATTTTGGCCTTTGCTGTCAGTTATCAGTGATGCTAACTAAAAGTGCCCAAACACAGCAAACTTATTTTGGTTCATTCTGCACAGTAACCTGTAGATTCTTGCTAGGTCTATCCTTCAGTTCTTGCTAGTCACCTTTTAACAGGCTGCTCTGAAATATCCGGCCTGAAAACAAGTGGCATGGAGCACAGAATGCTGGATGACTTCATTTACCAGATGCATTTACTGTCCCAGGGTGGATATGTGCAGTGAAGACCCCTTTTCCTACTCTGCTTAGCCCTGTTTAGACTGACTCTGGGCAAAATTCGCCTGATAATATCTCCTGCAAGAAAGGGGTTGGAGAGGGGTGTAGTGTGGGAGGAGTCCTGAATGTGCTCCTTGCCTAGAGGAGAACCAGAGTAGGGAGCTGGGAGTATGTGGGTGAGTAAATTGTTCCATAAAAAGCGATGAGGTAACTGTAGGCCTTGTCTATACGAGCATTTATACTAACCAAACTTTTTCTGTTCAAGAATGTGAAAAATACACCCTGAATGAGAGAAGTTTCCTGCCATAAGTCCTCGTGCAGTAGACTGAAGGGAGATCTCTCCTGCCAACATGCTAAAACCACCTAAATGAGTGGTGGTATCGAGAGGCGTTGCTGGCCCTGGGAGGGACCCAGGGCAGGGGTCCAGGCCCCACCCCAGCCCGCAGGCCCCACCCCCTGGCTGGGGACACAGCCAGAAACTGCCATGCCACCACGGGCGGCTGGGCCCCGCATCCCCGGCCAGGGACGGGGCTGCCGTCGCTGTGGGCGGCTGTGCCCCAGATTCCCTGCCGCAGCCGCGCCCCAGATCCCCGGCCAGGGATGGGGCTGCCATGGCTGATGGTGGTGAGGCACCGGATCTCCGGCCCAATTGGGGCAGATCCGTCGCACCAGCACTGGGATTCAGGGCATGTGCCCCGGGTGCCCAGCACCAGCAATGCCTCTGGTGGTATCTATGTTGACAGGAGCATCTGACTTAGCACTATCCACACAAGCTGACGTATTCGAGCAAAATTTATGTTGCTCAAGGCTTTTTCTTCACACCCTTGCGCATCGAAAGTTTTGCCAGTATACGTGCTAGTGTAGACAAGGCCTTACCCTGCCTTAGAGCAGGGAAAGAAGTGTGATATTGAGGCTATGTTTATGCTTTAAATATTTCAGTGTAGATACTACCTATGCTGATGGGAGGGGTTCTGTCCTAACGGTAGATTATCAGCTTCCCCAAAATAGCAGTAGCTAGATCAACAGAATTCTTCCATTGACCTGTTAGGCTGGCATGGCTACGTCTCTTGGGGTGTGGATTTTTCACATCCCTGGAGACATAGCTATCTTGATGTAAGGTTCTGGCTATGCTACATATTATTCACACCCCTGAATGATGTAAGTTATATTGCCCTGTTAATGATTGTAGCAGGGTGGAGTGGCCATCCTGTGGGCAGGGTGATGCTGGGCATCCACATGCCCCCTGCTGGCCCAAGGAGACCATTGCCGAGGATCCATCCTGGAACCAAAGAGGCAGGCCGAAAGGAAGGGAGGCCCATATAAGAGGATGGACTGTGCAGCCAAATGGGAGATAAGAGGTGGAGGTGTGTGGCTGAGCTTAGGGGAGCCCAAAGGATAACTGCTGGCTGGATTTCCCCCAGGCGAGGACCTTTGAAGAGCTGCCCTTGGCTGCTTAGTGAAGGTGAGAGAAGAAGACAGCCCTGAGGACTTAGAGGAGCAGCCCTCCACAGAAGATGCCAAAAGGCCAGCAGTATCTGGCCTCTGTGACCTCAAGGAGCTACCCCTGGTTGACAGCCTGGAGGGACTCATGGATCTGCCCACCTGGGTGTGGAAGTTTTGACTGGGATCCCACTTGCTGTATATCCAAAAGCATTGCAAGGGGACTCTGGGGTGCAAGGGGCAGAGTAGGGGTGTGGAAGAAGTAGCCCAGAGAGTGCAGGGCCTAGGTCACAAAGCAGAGAGTCAGTGTGTTTTGGCAGGAGTACTGCTGAACCAATGGTGGCCCACGCCAGAGCCATCCTTAGGGTAGGGTGGAATGGGGCAGCTGCCCAGGGCCATGTGCTTTGGGGGGCCCTGCAGGGCCTGCACCACTGCTCCCCCTCCATGCTGGGGACTGGCATGACACAAGCCCCTGGTTTCCCATGGTGAGCCCCAAATGATTTTGGCTGTCATATGCAGGCTCACTCAGCCCCTGCTCTGCCTGTGAATGGCTTGGCTACTTGCTGCCCCTCCTCAACTAGAGCCTGCAGCTGAGCCATTAGCTGGAGGGGGGAGGGAGGTTTAACCCTTTCGTCCTCCAGCTGACTCTGGCAGCACCAGCCCAGGGAACACTTAGCTTGGTAAGTACTGGGGGGTGGGGGTCTGGTGGGACCCTTATCCTGAGCCAGGGGGTGAGTTGGCTGGGGATCCAGCCCCCCCCCCCCCCCGCAGGGCCCTGGGTCAGGCCAGCAGCCAGGTCAGGGGTAGGAATCTGGGGGACCTGGGGATCCAGGACTCCCCATGGCCCTGGATCTCATCAGAACAATGTGGGGTAGGTAGATCAGGGATCATGCTGCTCTGGGCCCCAGGTCATGCTGGTGGCCAGGTGAGAAGATGGCAGGATGGCAGGCAGGCCTGGCCAAGGATTAACCCCCCCCACCCCCCCATCCAGGCCAGGTCGTGAGGCTGGAGGGCAGGCTGGGCCAGGGATGCCCCCCAGCCCTGACTGCGAGGCCAGGGCTCAGGCTGGGCCAGGAGTCATCTCCACCTAGCCCAGGCAGCAAGGCTGGGGCAGCCAGCAGTCAGGCTTGGCCATGCATCACCTCTCCCAAGCCCAGGTGGTGAGGCTGGGTGAGTAGGCCAGGCGAGGGGTCTTCCTCCCACATAAGCCCAGAGGCTGGGGGGCAGACTCAGCTAGTGATTATACCCACAAGCCCAGGTGGCAAAGCTGGGGAGCCAGCAGGCAGGCTGTCCATAGGTCAACTACTCTAAGCCCAGGTGGTGAGGTCAGGGCCAGGGTTTGCCCCCTCCTCCCCAATGTTCAGGTGGTGAGCCCCAGGGGGCAAACCTGGGCAGCGGTTGTTCCCCTCCAAGGCCAAGGTGGCAGGGCTGGGGCACGTGGGCCTGGGGTTGTCCACCACAAGCCCGGGCAGAGAGGCCAGAAGTCAGGCTGAACCAGGCAGCATCCGCACCCCTGCCACACACCCAGGTGGAGATGCCAGCAGGCCAATGGGCAGGCTGGACCAGGGGTTGTTTACCCCCACCACCAGCTCAGGTGGCAAGGCCAGAGTCACAGGCCTGTTCAGGGGTCAATCCTGACCCATCCCCAAGCCCAGGGGGACAGGCTGGGTCAGGTGGGTCACCTCCCAACTCCAGGCAGAAATGCTGGGGAGCAGGTGGGGCCAGGGTTTGTGTCCCCCCACCAAACCCAGGCAGCAAGGCCAGGAGTCACCTCTCCCTAGCCCAGGCAGCAGGAAGGTCTGGCCAGGGGTCAAACCACATGCCAGTGGGCTGGTGGGCAGGTCTGGCCCCATGTCAAACCCCTGCCCCCAGGCCAGTGGACAGGTCTGGCTTGTGTCCCCTCCCCCTAGCCCAGGGTCAAGGCTCAGGGGCAGCAAGCAGGCTTGGCCAGGGGTCATCCCACCTCTCACTAGCCCAGGTGGCAAGACTGGGTGGCCGGCAGGCAGGCCTGGCCAGGGATCTTCTGTGATCACAGATCACCAGCCGTTTACAGACACGACTTGCACCTTGTGTTTTGTTCTTTTCTTTCTAGGGTGGACCCTTGCTTTTGTGGGAGTTGCTTCCATCACTTAGCCATTAAGGTAGTACTTGCATTTCTTGAGGACAGGCTGGTTTTAACTGATTCCGTCACACAGGCCATTCACACATCTTGCTCACACATTTAAATGAAATTTCAGAGTATACACCTAAAACAAATTTTATCAAGAATACAAAATGAAGCTCTAAATTCACAACATCGAGTTTTGTTGGACATTGGTTATAATGTCTATTAAACTGAGTTAGTTATTTCAGTTATGATATTAAAGAACAGATACAGTGTTGCCTAACAGATGCTTTAAAGGTGCGTTCAGTTCATTTTATCTATCTGTGCCCCTACATTGTGGCTACAGAAGCCTGGCCCTACACTAGCAGGAAGAATACAGTTAGGGAAAGGAACACTTTATGTGTGGAGATAGCCAGAAGGTTGTAGGGAAGGCAAGCATCACAGCAAAGTTCATGGGAGGGATGGGATCTATTTAAAAATCTTGATAACCACAGCAGTAGATGTGTCTGGTGTGGGTCAGCAGGGTGGCATCTCATAGCCGGGCATGGAACCATGTGCCAGCTGCACAGCCAGATACCATCAAATCTGCCAGTGCTTGAGGAACCTATGCAAGTTGGCTGGAAGTCCCAGGGGCAATATGATCCATCAGCCTCCCTCCTACTCCTATTTGCAGAACGTCTTGGCTCCTGATATTCAGCAACAAGAGCCTGGAGGAGTTAGGGAATGATGTGCCTTGTCAGACACTCCCCTGGGCCGGCCAGCCCCACCCCAAGTCCTGGGTGGTGTGTGGGGGCCCCACACCCCCTTAGGGATGGGCCTGGCCCATGCTGTCACTGTATAGGGCCATGGGGTGAGACGCACTGCAGTGGGTGGGCATTCTTATCTGAATTATACAGATGGAGAAACTGAGGCAGGGATGTTTAAGTAGCTTGTCTGAGGTCACAAATCAGTGACTGAGTCAGGTCTAGAATAGAGCGCCAGTTTTTGCTGTTTGTGCTAAACATGATTAGGCAGTGGTTCTTCATTAATTTAGACTTACAAAAGCTAATGTTAAAGGTATCTCTTTGCCCTTCACATGCCCCCTGTGCACCTAAATACCTTTCAGCATGCAGGGCCTCACACACATTATGTTGTATGTGTCAATGTGTTGGCCACTGAGGGTACATTAGGAATTCAGTGACATCCATAATTCCAGTGCCTCTATTAACCAAGCCATAGTTAATGTTCATTCTTTCAGGAATCATTGCAGTCAATACACAAGATGGCACGTGTAAGAATAATGAGCTTTATTTTCCACAAGAAATCTCACCTCACAACTCATTTCCCCCTAGTGCCTTACTTAATGGTGATCCTGGTTTCTCATTGTCTAATATGATTATTTTTCTCATGTACTTATGTCAACCAAAATCAGCTTATTATAATTGTGTCTTCTGATGTGGCCCAAGGGGATCCCACTCCAGATAGGACTGATGATAAAGCCACAGGGAGGCCATGGCAGTGGGAACTGATGCTGAACCAAAAAAAAAAAGAAAAGAAACTTCCAGTTAGACTTCATTATACTAAAATATCGTAAGAGCAAAGACAGAAAAAGGATTCTTGGCTGTCAAAAAACACAGCTATTAGGATACACTGCAGGGAGGGGACAAGAGAACCCCTTGCATTTGAAGGGAGGAGGCTACCACGCTGAGAGATCCTGGAATCAGGAGAGGGAGAATGGGAGAAGTAAAGAGCTTCTGGCAATGGGGAGACAGAAAAGGGATGCAGAGAGCTCCTGGCGTGGATGTGGGAAGCAGAGAGTAAATGTGAAAATCTCTGGTACTGGGTAGCAAGAAGAGGTGGAAGCATAGGTCACAATAGGTTTATAGATGTTAAAGATGCAGACAGAGTACAGACTCATTCCTCTCTGATGCTCTACATTTTAATCGCAGATTTCTGAGTTCCTGCTACATCTTTAATCTTTCATGAATTAAGAGGCATCATGTTGCTTCAGTGCTCACTAGAACATGGGATGTTACCTGCTATGGTCAGTGGTGTTAGTAAGATGTCATTTCAATTAGTGGCATTTCTAAGAAGCCCACAGAATGGCTCATGGGTCTTTATCATGTATCAGTGAATTTTTCCGAGCTTGAGCTAACACAGAAGCTTTCCTATTTAAGCTAACATAAAGCACTATACTAAAAGCAATATAATAGATGGGGAAATGTGATAAAATTAGAACAAATGTATGTGAGTGTCCTGGAAAAGAATCTTTCCAGGAACAAAATATTCATGGATTGCTAATGAATACCATGAAGGCCATTAAAAGTTTGAAGGAAGTTAAGTGAGCAAGTAGACTGGAACCCTTCATTATTTTTAGGGGGAAAAATTGACAAATAAGGGTCAGGTTGGGTCTCAGCCTGTGCCCCCATGCCAAGTAGGGCTTCATCACAAAGCTAATTGGACCTGCTGGGGTTATAGGTAGGGTTTGAGGTGGCACCTTCTTTTGGGTTGGTATTCCATCCACTTTCCATGGAGGTTGTAGACTAGATTAGGGGAAAGCTGATAGTCCTTCACTTCCTTTTCACAGTTCCCTGGGGGCCCTGAAAGACAAACAAGTTCTCCCACAATTCACTGGGAAAGAATCACAGAGGAGCTTAACTTGCTGTACTTGCTTCAACACAAAGAACCATAAGATAATTCCTAATATTTTACAAGGCAGAGCACAGCACCACGAAGCTTAATTTTTACTTGCGTTAGGCTTTGTAGTATGGATTCTCAGACCTGGGTTAGGCTGACCTAAGTGCTCAGACCAAAGTGCCAATCACCAGTAAAGTAACTCTACAGTGAACACATATACACAAGGATGTAAGGGGAGTAAGACCCTGCTTGGCCTGCCTAGATCGCAGATCTAGGCATGTAGAAGAAAGGAAGCCCTGTACATACCCTGCTCTCTCCAAGCAAGTACAATAACTGTTTAGTCCTTTGACTTCATGCCTGTTCCTGTTTTGTCATTTCTTGTCCTCCATAATCAGCCGAGTCCTAGGCTCAGTAGCTCCTCCCATTAGGCTAGGGGAAGGGCTTTTAGCCATGGGTAGGCAAGCAGATAAAGAGGGACTGGAAGTAGGCTGGGTTAGTACAATGGGGAAGCAGCAGTGGTTAAAACATAATTTGACAGGCCCTGGAACCATCCTAACTTCCGGGCCCCCTTCCCATGTTGTCCAGGCCCCCTTCATGCATATGCTGGCCCCAGGCCAGGTAGGCATTTGTGAGCTCCACCAGCTCTTCCCTCACAAATGAAGTACAGCCTCAAATCCACAATAACACTCCAACTTTGTTTATTAGTGTCCATATCAGATCTCTCTTTCTCCACGTCCTCCTCTGGCCCCATCCCCATTGCCTAAGCTCCCTGCCCCTAAGCCTCCACTCCAGCCTTCCTAACCCCTCACCTCCCCATCTTCACTCCACCCCCTCCCCAGCCCCATTCAATCCCTTTGTCCCCATTCCCCTGTGATCCCATGAAGGAGTTCTGAGACTTAATAAATTACTGTCTGGGAGGTGTGCAGATACCATGGGGGTGGGACCATAATAGAATCTAGAAAGGCAGATAGGAACCAAAATAACCAGAAGCCTCATGGGCTGTATTTACCAAGAGGTTTTTAAAGCATTGTTGCAGATCTAAGACGCACATGAACCAAATCAGAATTTTTATTTCTTTGTGATTTAGTCATCACTGCTTGTACACCAGTCACCCCAACCCCCTCTGTTACCCCAAAAATTTGATCCCCAAAATCCAATCACTTAATTTATCAATTTTCAGACTGTCCAGCAGTCTGGGTTTAAATTACAATCTCAGGAGGTAACCCAAATTAGGTTATTTCGCTTAAACGGACAAATATCCACACCCTGGATAGATGTCCCAAGTTGGGGACTACGGCTACAGCCCACCAATCAAGCACAGACTCACAAAACAACAAAGATTCAGACTCAGTAATTCGTTTTGATTAAAAGTGGCTTTATTGTAACATGTATTATGAGCACTGGCTAAAACGCTACTGTCTCTTTAAGACAAACCGCTACTTAACATCAAGCTTAAATGCGTTAAAAATACTCTAGGAAATTACAACATAAAGACACTGCTTAACTTACAACATATAAGCGCTATAACTTACAGATACAATTAATACATATATGCAACACTTTAACTTATAATTATAACACACAGACAATGAGGTAATTAAAAGAACATTCAGCGAGCGGGGATCAGTCGCTGGCTGAATGGAGAGATCTCAGTTCTTAATACTGCTCCTTAAGGTCTAACTCTGGGTTACTTATCTTACTTAACTTGGATAAATTGCTTTAGGAAGTTGCTTTGGAAAGGGCTTAGGCTTCCTCTGATACTGTTCCCTACGGACACTCCTCCCCTCCTTGGGACCCTTTTCACTTACCCCAAAAGGCTGAAAAATGCTGCGTTGGAATGTAGGATCTTTCAAAAAATGGCGAATGGGAGTTTGGGAAAGAGGAAAGAAGGTAAGAGGTGAGAAAAAGGGAAAAGGTGAGACGACGGGAAAAGAGCTGGCTACTCCGGCAGGCCTCGCACAGCTCTGGGCTGGTTGCCGTGGCATCGTGGCTTTGGAACCCTCAGGGCAGGCCGGGGTAGCTGATAGACGAGCGGAGCCTCAGGCGCGCGTTGGATCAGTCAGCGGTAGGCAGGCTGGAACACTGGGCGAGCGGAGCTGGAGCGGCGGCAGGCAGGCTTTGTCACCGGGCGAGCGGAGCTGGAACAGCAGCAGGCAGACTGGCAGGCTGGCTGGAAAGGCCTCAAAGGCAGTGGAGCTCACAGACCTATGGGCAGTACTTAGTTGGCTGCTCGGCTGTGAGATAGAGAAGGCCTCAAAGGCAGCGGAGCTCAGACAACCTAGAGGCAGTACTCAGTTATCTGCTTGGCCGTGAGATCGTGGAAGGAGCCTCAAAGGCAGCGTAGCTCGCAGTCCTAAAGGCAGTACTTAGTTATCTGCTTGGCTGCGAGATCGTGGAAGAAGCCTCAAAGGCAGCGTAGCTCACAGACCTAAAAGGCAGGACTTAGTTATCTGCTCGGCTGTGAGGTCTTGGAAAGCCCTTTAGAAGCCAGGCACAG
>ML682082.1:634838-724376 GCA_007922195.1 Podocnemis expansa | reverse complement strand
CCTCCCATGGTGCCCCTCTCCTGAATCGAAATAGCAAGTCCTGTGTCTGGACATGCTGTTTTGATTTGGGGTTTTTTTTATGTGAACCTGTTAAATCGATTTAACTTAAATCGCACTAATGATTTTTATTTTGATTTTTTTATTAAACTGATTTAAGTTAAATCAATGTAACTGTCTGTGTGTGGACATAGCCTTAGATTTTAAAAATCCCTGTATGCTCATCAGTTAGACACTTTTAATTTTGCTAATAATGAAGTCAAGTTGTGAGTATGCATGTGATTTTTCAGGAATGGGATGAAGTTAAGGTAAACAAGTGCAAAATGAAAGGGAAAGAAGTGTGCTGTGTGAGAAAAAAAATATTTCCACCTTATTTCTCCAAATTCAAGTAAAGTTTGTGGTGCTGGTATTTGGGACCTGGGGAGAATTTATCTGTGAGCTGAGGAACTGTGATATAGAATCAGACAGAGACAGCAAGCATGATATTCCCCCAGTGTCACATTTGGAGTCAGGTCTCAGAGTAAAATCACACTTTAACAGCAAGGGAAGGTTGTCCTGTATAACTAACATGGGGATGCATAAAAAAGAATTGCCCACATGCACATGATAGCAGTTGATCTCTTATACAATAAATACACAACCTAAAAACAGCAGTGGAAGTGTGCTGTGTCCTTCCCTTTCCTCTAGGTAATGTGTGCTAAGCAATAGCTAGAGGATGCATTTTTAATAAATGAATACATTTTTAATGTATTTATCCCTCCTTTCATTCAGAACTATAATCCTCTGTTTTACAGACTGTGGAAGGAGAGACCTCCTTGCTCAGGAACTCATTCTCAGATGAACCACATAGCTCTCTGATGTGCAATCTTGTATACTTGCACTGCATCTTTTTGTCATTAAACAGATATGGAATGACAGGACCAAAAAGATGGCTGGGAATGCAGTTGTACTAAGTGTCACTGTAAATTGAGATGACAGCCTGGATAAGGCCTACTCTACCTCCAGAATCCAACAAGCTGCTGCACATTAAAGCACTTTCTGGAGTTTAGCAGGACACAAGTCACGTTTAGATTTACTGTATTTCCCAAACATTTTGACTAAAGTTATGTGATATGAAGGGAAGCTTCTCCTATTCCCTTTAGGTTGCATACTTTAAGAGCACTAGAAAATGGCATGTTTGCAGAGTTTTTAAAAGCCTAAGGGCAGCTAAATGAAAAATGACCAATAATTAATGAACAAAACTCATAGCAGCAAACTAATAACTGATAACCCTCCTGGCTGCTCTCTTCCCTTGTCAGTAGATGAGACTGTGCAAGACAGCTGAACACACATTCAGTTACTGCACATATTTCTTGCTCGGAGAAGCAACACTAGGTGTTTAGGTTCCTCTTCGGTTTTTCAGAAAAAAATTTGGAGGACAAGGAGTAAGTGGATAAAAGTAGTGTGAACAACAATTAACCAGGTGAAACAAACAAGGAGTCTGGTAGCACTTTTAAAGGCTAACAAATTTATTTATTATATAAGCTTTCATGGGAAAGAATGCCACCTTGTCAAATACTCAAATAAATAAATACATAAATAAATAAACAAATTTGTTAGTCTTTAAAAGTGTTACCAGAATTCTTGTTTGTTTTGGTGGACTAGACTAACATGGCTACACCTTTGGAGATTAACCAAGTGGACAACAGGGAACCTACAAACACAAAGACCTTTCTGAGGGTATGTTTATACTGACTTATACTGACAAATTCACTGCTGTCAGGTCAGTGCTCTTGTAGTGGTTTACAGCAAGTCTCAACTCGCTGTGCCACTCCTGGAAGTTGGCCCTGGAAGTCCTGAATGTCAGGGGGTGGTGGGAAAGCCGACGGAAAGAGATTTGCAGTTGGCTTTTCCCTGACGTGTACCAGCGGCTTACAAAATTGCCACCAGTTACGCAAGGAATTTTACGTTCCTTGCATAACTGGTGGTGACTGCCACTTAAAAGCCCTCTAGTGTAGACTAGGGCTGAGATGTGTTAATCCCACTGCACTCCATCTTGTAGAGATGGCAGCAGTTGATCTTATTGTGTAGCAATTCCTCCAAACCCTTGAAGATTCCTTCATGGCAGCTATGATTTTCCCCTGTGGGCAAAGATTAACTCTTTTGCCTTTCCTTGCTTAAAGAACAGGGAACAAAAACTATGGAAAGGTAAACAAAATGAAAACAATTGCCTCCAACCTTGTCAATAGAAAAATCTTTAAGTACTTGGGTGACACAGAGGCACATACCCTGTCTTTTGCCTCCGAAGGATCTCAGCTGCTATCAGTTAGAGATACTCAAGGGCTATGTCTACACTTAGATTGTTAAATTGAATTAACTTAAATTTAACTAATTAAATTTAACTAATGATCATTAAACTGAATTAAGTTAAATCAAATTAACATGGCCCCAGTAGAAATCCAAATTGAACTAGCATGTCCATGGACAGGACTTGCTGGTTCGATTTAGGAGAGGGGTACCATGGGAGGTATGGCAACATGGCCCCCAAGAAGGGCCATGTCCCCACCCAATATATAGAAAGAGAAAGCTATCCTGAGAGGAAGAAGGGCAAAAAGTGTTAATTCGAGTTAAAGGTTAGTTCAAATTAACATGGCTACACTGTGTTAAATCGAGCTAATAAGGTCAATTTAACCATCATTTTGAATTTAAGGGAGGTTTTATAATTTCAGAATGACCTTTCCTTATTTCAAATTAAGGGAGGTCCTTATTTCAAAGTAAGGAAAGCTAGTGTAGCCATGCAATACTTTAAATTGAATTAATCAACTTTAATTTGATTTAAAATGTAAGTGTAGACATAGCCAAGGAGTATGAGTGAGGGGAACAAGCTCAGCTGATAAATGGGCATCTTCTGAACTCATTTGAAAGAGGAACCTGTAGGGTGAAGGAAGAGTCATCTGCAGTAGACTCAGGCTGGTGAGAGGCTGTTAAGGTGTTTTGCAGAGAGAAGACTTAGGGCAGGGTCTCAAACACACGGGTCATGGGCCGCATGTGGTCCCTAAAGCTATTTCTTGCAGACCGCAACGTCACTATATTGCAATATTGTTGTATGAAAGGTTTCAGTGGTGCAGCCCTTGGGCTAACGTACTAGTCCTCATGTGGCCTTCTGTTAGTCCTCATGTGGCCCTCACGGTGATTTGAGTTTGAGACCCCTGACTTAGGGTATGGTCACAAAGTACTGAAGGGTGGTGTGCAGTGGGACTCCTAGAATTCCTTCACTCAGAGACAGTTGTGAAGCTGGGAAAAAGTGGGGTCTGAAGCCCCAAAGAATGGCAGGCAAAGTCTACAAGAGTGAGGAGTGAAAATCTGGTTGATTTGTTGTACGCCTTGTTTACCTTGTGAAGGGTGCTGTGGGAGAGTCTATGACACAGTAGAACTAAGGTGTTAAAAAAACCAGTGGATTTGGCCAATCCAAAATTGGGAGAGAGCAATGCCTAGTGATGGGAGGAAGTAAACAAAGGCACAGAGTTCAGGTACTAAGGGCTGGCTTGGGGTTTGTTTGTTTTTAATGGTGATTTGTCAAAACTACGTTTTAACATTTCTGTTTTGATGCACTCCTTGTTCCCTGTTGTTTTGTTTCTGTTGGAAAACTGCTTGGTGGGCTGCAGAGGAGTCCAAGTTTCCCGTGTGTACTAACAAACAGCATGAGCTATTACTATTTTAAAATTGCCCAGGCATTAAGGCCCGTTAAAGATAGAACTGAGGGTCCACATGAAGAAAACCCAACGTCTCACTGCTAGATTTCAATAGTCTGGAGAAACTGACTGCTGCCTTCTACAAGAGTGCACTGTTGCTTGCAACTAAAAAGACTTTTTCTTTTTTCCCTGTCTGAATAAGAAAATGAATTAAAAATCATATTAAATTAACTCCAAACTCTGATATTATATGATGTGCCAAACATAGCAGTAAAAACAGAGACCTTGCTAGATCATAGTATTATAAATGATATAGCTTTGGGCAAAATAGTGTAGCTCAAATGACATGGGCAATCCAGAGAGAACAAAGTCATATTGATTTCCTGTAGTTTAAATGATGAAATGGAGAAGTAAAGCTAATATTTACAATCAAGCACACTTATACTATCAAGTAAGCAAGGTACACCTGTGCTGAAAGAGGCAGTAAATAAAAGGAACTGAAATCAAGTAGTGGGTTTATTTCGTGTAATGTGTCCTTATAATTAGAATCATAGAATCATAGGGTTGGAAGGGACCTCACAGGTCATCTAGTCCAACCCCCTGCCAGAGGCAGGGCCACTCCCACTAAACCATCCCAGTCATGGTTTTGTCCAGCCGGGCCTTAAACACCTCCAAAGATGGAGATTTCACCACCTCCCTCGGCAGCTCATTCCAAGGCTTCACCACTCGCCTAGTAAAAAAGTTTTTTCTAACATCCAGCCTCGACCTCCCTAACTGCAACTTGAGACCATTGCTCCTCGTTCTGTCCTCTGTTATTACTGAGAACAGTCGAGCTCCATCTTCCTTGGAGCATCCCTTCAAGTAGTTGAAGGTTGCTATCAACTCCCCCCTCAATCTTCTCTTCTGCAGACTAAATAAGTCTAATGCTTTCAGTCTTTCCTCATAGGGCTTGTGTTCCAGCCCTTTAATCATTTTGGTTGCCCTCCTCTGAACTCTCTCCAGTAGGTCCCTGTCCTTTTTGTAATGGGGAGCCCAAAACTGAACACAGTATTCCAGATGTGGCCTCACCAGTGCAGAATAGAGGGGAAGGATCACATCCCTTGATCTGTTGGTAATACTTCTTTTGATTCAGCCCAGTATGCCATTGGCCTTTTTGGCAGTAAGAGCACACTGCTGACTCATATCTAGCTTCCCATCCACCATGACCCCCAGAATGTATCTGTTTGATTGATAATGCACAGTCAGCTCAGCCTTACATATCAGTGTCCACCTTTGCTGTTAAACAAGTAAAATAAACATGGAAAACTTGTATAGCTTCTTCTGCCCTCCTGGAGAACCTGCTGAAGTGACTTCGAATTGTACAATAGACTTTTAAAACCAGTCTGAATCAGCTAGTGCTCAGGGTATGTCTCAAGATGGTTGTACCAGCTGTTATGGCCTAACTGTCCTTACACAAGATGGTATGACTAGATATGTTCTACGGAAACTGGAAAATTCTAATCCCAGTTGCAAGAACTCAAAAGCTGAAGTCTTGTTCCCTGATAGGGTGATTAGCGTGAATTACTTTCATTTTGGCTGGACGCTTTCAATTTTTAGAAGCACGGGTCTCCATTTGATTTGTGCTATTGTCTCCAAGAAGAGGAGCTAAGTTGGATCACCCAATAGAAATAGGATAAAATGGTTTGTCCACTTCAGCATATGGCTTCCCAAATGCTGATGACTCTGGATGCATGTTATAGGGTCTCTGGACTGAAACCTGCAGTAGTGATCAAATTCCGCTAACAGCCATTGACAAAGTGGTAGTGAACTGCAAGTCTGGTGAGGTCTATATCCCAGAAGAGAAAACCACATAGCGACCTGGTTAAAGGACAGAGCCTCAAAGTGAGAGAGGGTCCACAAAGCAAAAGAGGGCAATGGGTTGAGAGACCACCAAGGGGAAGTGCTGGTCTTGGAAGAGAACTATTCCCCAGAGCAGCTAGAAGGAGGTGCCCCATGTGATGGGTGAGTACCCCATGACAATGACATGAAATGGAGTGGTGCATGAAATAGTTCATCCCCGCACCATTGTCTACATTTAGGCAGAGTTTGACACACTAATTTTGGTTTATTAATTTCTGTACATCCATTTTTATTTTCCAATCATGATTATAATAGTCTTTGAATTATATCAGTAGACTTTTTGTTTGGATCAATTCAGTTTTTTCTGTCTCTTACCCCTATGTATAACATTCTGTATTAAAAATAAATGCCCTATCTTTTTTATAGTTAATGCCCAATCAGAGAAATAGTTATAGGTTCATTTGTTACAAAAGATCCTAGACCAAAAATAAGGCCAAACTTACGGACTAAGTTTTGTCATTCCCTAGTGCTCTGCACGGGGTACGGCATTGATCGCATGAAGGAGTTTGTGGTGATTTTATCTGCTGGTCTTGATCGACCTGATTAACAAAACTGCCTTGAGGGCAAAAGGTGGGTGGTATTGTGCCCTCTGAGGATCTAATTCTTTCATGTCACAGCCACCTGTTTAAATGCTCTACTTGGCGGGGGAGGGGGGAGGTCTTTTCTTTTGGTCTAGCAGAAAATGAGTGGCTGGTCATCATCTCCAGATTTAACTATGGCAGAAAGTCCCCTTCCTTGCTTGTGAAGAATCTCTCCCAATCCTTCTCTCTTTTCACTTGGCAACTTCCAGGGTTTGGGGATCCACTCCGCCTGTGGTAGTGATGACTTCACTCTCTACTTGGTGCTCCTTTCTTTTGATTCTCCTGGGATTTCTTGCTTTTAAAATAGAAGGTAAGTAGTTCTGCCTCCTTATAAGGAGAAGGTACTTTTGGTTTTTCCTCCAAGCTACCCTTTTCTGTGGTAGGAGCTAGGGCGAAGAGTCATCTGAAGTTTGATGATATGCCAGGCTGTGTTAGATTTGAACCTGAGTCAATGGGAAAAGCCCTGAGAATTATCACATTCCAATCCTGCAACTGGCAACTCCCAGACATCAGCTGGGACTGGGGCCAGGAAGTCCTCTTGGAACTAGCCCCACACTTACCCTCTGATTGGGTGAGCTCCAGAAGTTCCTGATTGAGCTGCAGTCTCTATTTAAGCCAGAAGACGAAGCCAGACATTATCTGAGCAGTTAGGCTTCTGGTGTTTGCCTGTTCCTGATCTCCAGGTAACCAGACTCTGCATGCTTCCTTATACCTGTTCATCCCAGTTTGTCACTCAACTAGGATCTCCTGGAGTTCTAGCTTCTGCTGCTGGATCCTCAGTTCACACCTGATGCTAAACCCTAGACCAGACTGCTCACATCCTGGCCCTGACCAGAAGTGTTGCCAAGACAACGTTGTGTTTGCTGACCCAGTCTCTGTTTGCTGGTGGAAGACCTGTATGAACTCTACAAGGAAGATAAGCTCTGTGACCTTGATTCCTATCCAGATTTCCAGCTATACCCAGTGCCAGGAGGACTCCTCTAGCTTTTGGGCAACTGCTCATGGCCTTGTCTTGAGTGAGGCAGCTCTCGTGTGGAAGTGCTGATGGCAGGTCCCCTCATTACTGCCTAATCAATCCAATATGGCTACATTCACTTGTTCATAGTCTTGGGCAGCCACCCCACTGAGGCCTCTGTCTAATGCTCAAGCTTCCCCTATTGGTAAGGGACACTGGTTAATAGCTGAATGACCTACTGCTGTGGAGATCATTGTGAGGCCAATACTATTCTCTAAAGAGGTTGCCAGAAAGGACTGAGTCATTTCCACTATCATCTTGGGTAGTGTCAGGGCCAGGGACATCCTCTGAATTTTGGGAGATGTAACTTCTGCTGTGGCAGGGTTTGAGCAGCTTTGTATCTGCAACAGGTGGTGCTATATCATAACAGTTGTGATTAGTGGCTACATTATTCACATGAGGAATCCATAGATTTCAGTAAGACTCTCCTGTAGTCTGTTATATATAAGGAAGCATTTTCAGGATCAGTACCATTGTCTCCAGTAACCTTTTACTGCATACATTACAAGTCCCAACTTACTTTTTTTTGGAGGTGGTGTGGAGTGAAGTACTGGTGGCATTCGAGGATTAAAAATGCAGTGTAAGATGTGTACCTACACATGATGCTCCGAGAAAAATACGGAATGCTCTATTATCAGAAGTGCTATGTGGTCTTGTAATTAAAGACTTTGTTGTAATATGGATAAAGGAATGGTAAAGTTAGGAATGTTCATCAATGTTTAACTTGGTCTTCTCTGAACTTTTGAATGCTTAACCTTAATGTCCTTTGAAGTTAGTTTTTTCACATTTAATTTCTTAAATTAAAAACAACTCAGCCTACTCACTCTTAGGAAACATTTGGATCATAACATACAAAAACAAATGCTTTGTACTTTTAAAAGTATAACAATATGAAAATAAAATTTCTGACCAGAAGCAAATTTCAATCTTACCAACAGATGCGTTGTATGGAGCTCCAGAAAATCCTACAAGGTTACTGACTTTCTGCCTGTGCTACGTTTGTTCCATTTAAAACAGATGCCATTCCACAATATAATGACAGAGACTTTTAATTCCACAAATACAGTGGAACCTACTTGTAGTAATCTGTGTTTGTTTCTAACAGACCCAGTTTGTATGCATGACTTCTAACTATACCAGTGATTTTCAAACTTACAGTCAGGACCCAGTACTGGGTTGCAGACCCTCTGGCAGAGGGTGGCAGTATCCCTGCTGCCACAGTTGAAAGACTGGAATGCATTACTCAAAGATGTAAGTGGTGAGTCATGGGCATAAATGAGTTTTCAATTGGGTCCTGAGGAAAAAAGTTTGAAAACCACTGAACTATACTGTAATTAGTTTGAGGTACAAGTAGAAATTTGGGACTTTGATTCTTTTACTCTATCTAAAATGTACCTGTGTTTGTACTCTCAAAAACAGTGGTTTTCAAACCGTGGGTCAGGGCCCAGTACTGGTTTACAGACCCTCATGAACTAGGTTGTGGCATCCCCTGCTGCTGCCACTGAAAGTCAGGAATGCATTGCTCAAAGATGTAGTTGTTGGCATAAATGGGTCACGAGCAAAAGAGTTTGAAAACCACTGCTCCAAAAGACATTTTCACTGTCCACATGTTTGGATTTATGTCATGTGATCAATACAGGTGATTTCTGTGGAGTTTTAAGGGGAATTATAATCCAATAAGGAGGACAACATATTCACAGCTGTATCAGAAGTCTTTATTGAAGAGAACTGAGAGAGAGAGAGAAGACAGACAGGTTTTCCTAGCACCTAAACGACTCTCCCATTTATCACTATGACAACCCCAATGACCCTAGATAGTCCAAAACACCACATATTCCTCCCCCTCTAATGAACACCCCCCCCCACCTAATAAAACCCTCCCCCCCCCGAAAGAATAAGAACTAAGCTAGGAGATGAGGGTAGACTGCCCCACCTCCAGTGAACCCCCGGGGAATTATTCTGCCCCATGACGAGGGGGTCACCACTAGCTAAAGATCCAGCCAATTAGGAGGCCTTCTGTCACGAGGTGGATTACAGCGAACTTCTGGTATGCCCACCCCACAAGGTGGTATTGGTGGTGGTGGGATCACAGGTACTGGGGAAGTCGCCGGAACCGGAGAGGATGTTGTGTCCGGTTGGTTCAGGGAAGCTGAAGGCGTTGAAGGGGTGGCTGGAGCAGGAGAGACAGAAACAGTTGTTTCATGCTCTGATGTTGTATCACCAGTAAGGGTGAAGTCAGATATGTCTGCTGGAGATGCATCTTCTGGGTGGATATGATGGAGAAGCAGCTGATCTACATGCCGTCGCCAAACTAGGCCACTCGCTGTCTGGACAGAGTAGGAAACAGGTCCTGTCTGGGCAATGACCATTGCTGGGACCCATTTAGCTCCTGAAGCGTAGTTTCGAGCAAGAACTGGCTGTCCAATACTGAAGGTCCGGCCCTTTGTTCTTGGTGAACGTCTACTGACTTGGTCCTGCTGTTGGCATTGAACCACTTGCCGTGTGTCTCGTGGTTTCAACAAATCAAAGCAAGAGCGCAACTGCCGTCCCATGATAAGAAAAGCTGGAGATGCCTTAGTTGTAGCCTGTGGAGTATTTCTGTAGGACAACAAGAAGTTGTCCAGACGCTTATGAAGAGGAGAACGTCCCTTTGCGGATTTTAGAGCTTGCTTCATAGTCTGTACAAACCTTTCAGCAAGTCCATTGGTGGAAGGATGATACAGTGCTGACCTGATGTGATGTATTCCATTGGCCTTCATAAAAGTTTCAAAATCCTGAGAAATGAATTGTGGTCCATTGTCGCTCACCAGCTGTTCTGGAAGACGGTAACGACTAAAAAAGCCACGCAGGGTCTGAATAGTGGCTTCTGTAGTAGTGGACCGCATTACAGAGACTTCTGGCCATTTGGAATGGGAATCCACAGCAATCAGAAACATACATCCTTCAAACGGGCCAGTAAAATCAACATGGATACGTTGCCATGGCCTTTCGGGCCAATCCCATGGGTGAAGAGGTGCCAACTGCGGTGTGTTCCGGACGCTCTGGCATGAGGTACAAGCTCTAGCCGTTTCTTCAATGGCCCTGTCTAAGCCCGGCCACCAGAAATAGCTCCGTGCAATTTCTTTCATGCGCACTATGCCGCAGTGACTTGAATGGAGCTGTTCCAACAAATGTGGTCTTAATGAAGGTGGGATAATGACACGCATACCCCACAACAAACACCCGGATTGGGTCGATAACTCTGTCCTCCTAGACACATAGGGGTGGAGGTCAGGAGAGACCTGAGAGTCAGGTAAGAATGTTCCATGCATCACGAAATCCATAACTCGTGAGAGTACTGGGTCAACCCGTGTTGCATGCTTCACTTGAGTAGCCATGACAGGTGTGTTTTCCACCTGTTCAAAGTAAAAGATTCCTTCCTGGCCCTGATCCTGAGGGTGTGCCGGTAAGGGTAGCTTTGAAAGGCCATCAGCATTGCAATGCAAAGAGGATTGCCTGTACTTGATTTCATATGTGTATCCAGAAAGTATCAATGCCCATCGTTGCATCCGACTAGCAGCCAAATGTGGGATGCCTGTGTGTGGCCCCAAAATTGATGTCAGGGGTCGATGGTCAGTGAGAAGTGTGAACTTCTTTCCCCACAGGTACTGGTGAAATTTCTGAACGCCAAAAACAATGCCCAGTGCTTCGCGTTCGATTTGGGCATAGTTAGTTTCGGCCTTGGACAAGGAGCGTGAACCAAAAGCAATAGGTCTCTCTTCACCAGAAGGCATAATATGTGACAATACAGCCCCAACTCCATAAGGGGAGGCATCACAAGCCAACTGAAGGGGCAAGGATGGGTCAAAATGTGTCAGAAGCTTAGAGTTTACCAGTGAGCATTTAGCTTCATTAAACGCAATATCACAGGCTTCAGTCCAGTTCCAGGCCTTTTTCAGCCCCAGAAGCTCATGTAGGGGTTTCAGGAGTGTCGCTAATTGTGGAATAAACTTGCCATAATAGTTTAATAAGCCTAAAAAAGAGCGAAGATGGCTTACGTTCTGAGGTAGCAGAGCATCCACAATAGCCTTAACCTTGGCTGGAGACTTATGGAGACCATCAGCATCAATTATATGTCCTAAATATTCAACTGAGGGCTGGAAAAACTTACATTTGTCTCGGTGAACACGCAGACCATACTCTTCCAGTCTTTGCAGAGTAGCTTCCAAGTTCGTGAGGTGTTCCTCCTCATTTTTGCCCGTGACCAGGATGTCATCCAGATAGCACTGTACTCCTGATAAGCCACTCAAAATCTGATCCATTGCCCTTTGGAACAAAGCTGGGGCTGAAGTAATGCCGAAAGGTAAACGACAGTATCTGTACAACCCCTTATGTGTTACGATTGTCAACAATTCTTGAGATTCTTCTTCAACATGCATCTGTAAGTACGCTTGACTCAAATCAATCTTGCTAAATTTTTGTCCTCCAGCCAGACCTGCAAAGATGTCCTCAATGCGGGGAAGAGGATATTGTTCTGCACATAACACTGGGTTGACAGTGACCTTGAAATCTCCACAAATCTGAATGGAGCCATCCTTCTTCACTATTGGGACAATGGGTGTCGCCCACTGACTGTGAGTAACTGGCACCAAGACTCCCTCTTTGACTAACCGCTCCAAGTTTTCTTCCACCTTGGGGCTGATGGCAAATGGCACCATCCTGGCCTTCAAACATTTTGGTCGGCAATCAGGCTTTATATTTAAGTTCACAGTGATTCCCTTCATACTGCCTAAGTCTTCACCAAAAACAGCACCATGTTTCGTTAGTATTGCTGCTAGATTCATTTCTTCTTTAGTCAATTGATGCACTTGTAACCAATCGAGTTGGATTTTCCTGATTCAAGATCTTCCCATTAGGGCTCGGTAATTTCCCTTTACCACAAACAGTGGTAGCTTTGTGGTCTGTCGATTGAGTTCTACTTTCACATCAATAGTACCCAAAAGGGGAACAGTGTCTCCAGTATATGCGTTCAAAACGACTACTGTCAGCTTAAGTGGCAGATGTCTAAAGTCCTTCTCATACACAAAGTTAGAAACTAATGAAACTGCTGCGCCAGTGTCCAGTTCCATGCGTGTAGGTTTGCCTTCTAACACAGGTGTTACCCAGAATTTACGTGGGCCAGCTGTTATAGACAAAACATGGATGGAATCTTTATCTTCCAATTGGGTATCACTATGATCACCAGTTTTCTGCTCTACTGCATGCAGAATTTCCCTCTTAGTCCGCCAACCCAACGGCCCATTTTTGTCAGGTCTGCCACTTCTGTTCGGCTCACCCTTCCTTTGTTTGCAGGCACGTTCAATGTGCCTTCTCTTACCACATTGTCGACACAGTAGTTCTTTAAACCGGCACTCTGATGCGAAGTGGTCCTGCTTCCCACACCGGTAACATTCTTGTCTCCCCCGTGCCCTGGGGGCAGATTATAGGGATACTTTACGGACACTGACCCCGATCTGTTGCATGTCTTGGGTGACGCATTCCGTGGAGACTGCAATTTCCACAGCCTTCTGCAAGGTGAGTTGACCTTCAGTCAATAGGTGTTTTCGTGTTGATTCACTGTGCAGGCCACACACCAGCCTGTCACGCAGCATTTCCTCTAACATGTTCTTGAAGTCACAATGTGCTGCCAGCTTCCGCAGAGCTGCTACAAATTGTACAACTGATTCACCTTCCTCTTGGTTCCTTTGGTAGAACCTATACCTCTCGGCAGTTCCTAGTGACTTTGGGGAAAAATGTGCTCCCAGAACTTCCACTAGGTCCCCGTAAGGTTTCTTCTCTGGCTTCTCTGGATACAGCAAATCACATAGCAAATTATAAGTCTTAACTCCAATGACTGTTAGAAAAACTGGTACCTTCTTCTCATCAGTTATGTTGTTTGCTATTACAAAATTTTGAAATCGGGCTGTATATGTCTGCCACGAATCTGCCGAACAATCATATGCTTCAAAGGGGGTAGTAAGTAAAGCCACGATGCCCTCTTGTGGTTATTGTTTGTCTCTTCCCTTCACGGCAGGCAGATCAGCTTTCAGAATAGTCAGCCAGCCTTATCTCTTCCTTTTACTTAACAACAGGCAGATCAGCTTTCAGAATAGCCAGCTAGCCCTTAGGCAAACAAATCAGCTTTCACAGCTACCACCCAACCCCCATGCAAGCAGTAAAATAAAGTTTTGCTTCTTACATTGTATTCTGGTTTTCCAAAGTTGCCAGGATTGTTAAGGATAGCTACTCCATCACATATCCCATCCTCTGTCGCCAGATGTGGAGTTTTAAGGGGAATTATAATCCAATAAGGAGGACAACATATTCACAGCTGTATCAGAAGTCTTTATTGAAGAGAACTGAGAGAGAGAAGACAGACAGGTTTTCCTAGCACCTAAACGACTCTCCCATTTATCACTATGACAACCCCAATGACCCTAGATAGTCCAAAACACCACAATTTCCTTAGTGGTTCCTGCAGATTCTGTCCCAGATTCTCATTCTTTGATCACAGAAACCCTCAGAGTGACCAGGACAACTCAGAATCCAAGAACTGTTAACAGCCATGTTGTAAAACCTTTTGCCTCAGTTAATAGACCTTTATAGCATAAGTAATCCCACTGGAGTCAAATGCAATAGTTGTGGAATAAGGTCTACCTAGTGTGAGTGAGGGAATGAGATGGTGAGTGACCATAAAGTATCAGTCACACAGTGGTTTACATTAAATCCCCCAAAATTAAAAATAAAACCTAGAGAAAAGGATGTTGCAACTGATTGAACAAAACATTAAGAAAAAACACTCCAGATAAAATATTGTTATTACACCTGATCCCAAAGATGTGGAATGAATAGAAGCTTGCGTATAAACAGCTGAGCCATAGTACAATTCTTTCAAAGGCCATTACATTTTGAGTAAGTAGAGCTTTTGTGAAGGAATTTATTGCTCTTTCAAGAACAGCTGTAGCTTGTTTTTTTAATTAAAATGACTTCCTCCAAACAACCTTCTTTTTGAGTCTGCAGGAGAAACAATGTTTCTAATTAATAAAAACAAAAGCAAGCAACTCCAGTAAGGCTGCTGTAAAACCACAATTAGGAATTTACTTTGGAGGGTGGAGGAAGTTATGCTTTGACAATTTCAAGCCACCTGTATCACATTGGATAGTGTCATGTCAGTGTGCTCTGACCTAAAAATAAATAGGTTACAATGTGTTCCATTTATACACACACTAGCATATTTAGCTTTTATCTACAGGCCTCGGGCTATTTGACCCACGTGGGCAAACTCGTATGCCTACAAGCAGTGCTATTGAAATCAATAGAGATTTTGCAGCAGTAGGGTTTGTTGCCATGCAGCTCAGTCTGCAGGCTCAGAGTCCTAATTTGTAAAGTTGAAAATTTTTGTTACAGTTTGTTACTGAAAACTCCAAGCTAGTTTTCTTCACTAACTTTCATCAATATGTTTTTATTGCCTTATGGTGTGTAACTATCAAGTAGCTTCTGGAATGTTAGAGTGAATCACTAAACACTTCAGGCCCATCTCTGATTACCTTATTCACATTTCATTGGAATTATTGAATGAGAGGGCAGTATTTATTCTGGGGGAAAAATAGTGAAAAGAGCTAAAATAAGAAGAAAAACTGATTTAGTCAATGAAAAGAAACTTTTTTCCCTTTCTGTTAAGTGGGTGGGATATGTCTATTCTCTTTCCCATTGGAGCATGGCAAATGCCTCTCCCCTTTAACATTTCCCACATGTTGGCCGTCATCCTGAGTGACTAACGAGAATTGGAAGCGACTTTAGTTGGAGTCTGTAAAATATAAACATGGGTCCCTAATGAACTAAAAAGTTTTTTTTGTTTTTTTGTTTTGTTTTTTGGGTTTTTTTTGAGAAAAGCATTGAACTCGTCTCTCTGTATTTTCTAAAACATATGGAAATCCAGTGGGTGCAAATATCTGAAAAGGGAATAAAGATTTTCTTCCTTAAAAAAAATAAGTTGTTTCTTGAAATGAAAGCAATGATTACAACACCAGCTCAGGCAAATGTTTTGCTGAGCACACTCCCCATTTGAACCAAGGCATTCAGGTCCACATTCTGCCTTATTGAAGCAAGGCTTATTAAACATGGGAGTGGTCTAGCCTTGAGGCTATCACCTGTGTGCAGAGATAGGGTCTTGTGTTTTTTAAAGGGCTCCTTTTCATTCCACATGGGCTTTAAATCAAATTTTGAAACCTTAGAATCTTTTGTGAAAAGGAATTTTCTGCCCAGCTCTGAGTATTAGCCACATTATGCAGATGACAAATAGAGAAATTCAGAAGACAAGTATCCAGTAATTTTAGGTGCCCAATTTTGAGACACTTAGTACCTGATTTTCAGATTAGTTTGTATTGACACACGTCATATTTTCAAAGCACAATTCCTATGAACCTCAGCTGAAGTGTTAATGTGCTCACAGAGACAAATCAGATCCCATGATCTCAGAGTGGGCACCTACAAAATGGGGAATGTGCAATTAGCAGCCACCTGTGAAGTCTGGTTTAATTGACATGCATAGATAGGAATTCTATGGCACAATGAGGGCTATGCTCCAGTTCCCCAGGTCAGCATGCAACTTGCTTAACCAGAAGACCATCCTTTCTCTGCATGCAATCCATTAACTACGCACCTTTTACTTCTGCAATTAAGGAGGCAGGGGGTCCTCAGGCTGTAGCCTCCTTCACCACATGACCCTGATTCAGTCCCAGAATAAGTCCATCCTGTGCACCAAATGAGGCAGAAGCTTTGTGGAAAAAATAGGATGTGATCATGTGTTTAGCATTGACATAATCGATACACACGAGAGACCAAATTAAGGTTGAAGAAAGAAGCAGCAATCTTAATTCTGACTTTGGAGTGCTTGGTTTTGCAACTTTTGTTTTATTTTAACATGTGCACACATGCACAATTGTGAAGGCTTTAAAACCCCAGAAAGTCTTTCATCTGGCACCATACTGACCCACCACCCTGGGTCATCAGCAGAAATAGAATCTTTAGATCCACCATACAGAGCTCTCTGCTATGTAAGTTAACAGAGTAACTATCATAGTATATTAGGTTGTCTTCCTCTGCACGGACCAGCAGTGGATGGAACACATGTTTTGCCAGGAGACCGGCACTGCGTAGACCAGCACTGGATGGAGCACACATTTTGCCATTTCACAGCAGGAAGGTGGGACTCAGAAATTTTAGATTACATTCCAGGAACTAAAGGCTAGTGTGCCCTAGTAGCTACAGGCTCTTCTGTCTGTTTCTCCCAGAAGCAACCACTTCTGTCTCTCCCAATCTCAGTCCTGTCTTTTGTGTTCCAGTTCCTCACCTAATCCCATTTTCCTTACCTACTCAGTCTGTCTCCACTCCAGTCTTCAGGTTTCTCATCCTTGTCCTGGTGTCTTTGCCTCACCATTTCTTTTCTCTCCATCTACACTCCGTGTCTTAGTCCTAATTACCCAAGCTCCTCATGCCATCTGTCTGCCTCCTTTTCCAGATAACATCTCAACAGGTTTTCATACCAACAGCAGCAGGCATATATGTGCCACAGAGGCCACCCCCTCACTCCAAAGCACCACTTGCTCCAAAGCATGGGGTGCTAGAGCATCTTAAAGAAAAGATTGCCAAGATTTTTTTTTTTAACATGGGCATGTGAGGGGTTAGGTAGTCCTGTCCATCTTTGGGGACAGGGGTCAGATTGTCTTGGAGTATGAGATAGTACAGTCCAACAGCCAGAGTGAGTATTAGTGCGCAGGCCTTTGAGTGGGGCAGAACAGCCAAATGATCTACAGTAGTAGTTCCCAACATGTGGCCCAGGGGTCAAAAGTGGCCTGTGGAGGCTTTCAAAGTGGTAAGCAGCCCCCCTCCTGATGGCTGTGGAAGGGAGCTGCTGCCAAAGGACATAGGCAGAAACACATTTCCACAGGGCTAAAAGACCAATGCAGGCTCGTTGCTGCAGCCAAGATCAAGACCCAAGCTCCCCTCCCAAGGCTCTAGTAGAGAGCAAAATGTACTTTCCAGGTTCCTAGGTTCTAAGGTCTGGGAGCACTAATCTTCCATCTCCCTGTCTGCAGAAGGAAGCTGCTGTCTTGGGACTCAGGTGGAGCACACAGGTGTATGGGATGCATATGGTTTCCTGGCTGAGATGGGAGATCAATGAAGAAGAGGCTGTCTCCTTGCTAAACTCCTTCTGTCTGGCTGCAATAGGGTGGGGGCTGCTGGCAGAGATTGTTGGGACTTCAGGATTCTAAAAATGATATCTGTGGCCATCAAGCCAAAAGGAGGTTAGGAACCACTGGTCTATAACCCTCATCTTCAGGCAGCACAGGGCAAGCAAGCAGTCTGTAGCTACAGCAAAGATTTACATACCTCTGCAGTCAGAAGCTTAGGGAGGGGTCCCTATCACTCCAAGAGGAGGAAGGAGGGAGTTTTGGGACATGGTCTACTTGTCTCCACCACATTCCAGCACAGGACCCTGGCCAGGGTGGGGATTGCCCCCACCCTGACCAGTGGGGATCCTTCTACACATGCTGATCTATCCTGGACAGGATCTATCACTTGCCCCATCTTCCCAGGCAACTTCCTACTGTGTCTCCTGATGCTCTCACCTGGGTCCGCTCAGGACCTTCAGATTCTCTACCATTAATAGTTCCCTGAGCATCTGGCTCCAGGCAGTCAGCCATAGGTTGTAGGTCTCCAAGGCCTCTGGCTTGCCCTATCTGAAATGTTCCCTCATTGGAGTCTCCACTAAGTATCCTTCCTTCTCAGCCATCATCCCAGAATAAGCTGGGCTGCTTCCTTTTATACTGAGGCAGGATTTGGAGCATCCCAAGCACTGTCTAAGGACCAGGACATCCTCTGTCCATACAGCTGGGTTAGCTCCTGCCCTTCTGGAAGGGCACTCAGGAATGCATGAACATATCAGTGGCCACAACAAAGTATTTTTTTATAACGTAATTTTTATAAATGGCTGAACTGTTTTTTGCTAAAAAATTTTTATAAAAATTCTGTCTGGATAGACTCCTGGCATAAAAAAATTCAGCACAAATGGCTCAAGTCCAGTGAAGCTATAAGGAAGTGAAAACATGTTCTTTTGTCAGGCAACTTTAAAATTAGGTGGCACTACCAGCCCTAACTCTAGAATAAATAAAAACATTAATTTCCCCTTAAAATGCCAACTATTAAAATACTAATAAGTCATTTGACTGACACTGTCTTGAGACCTGACCCAAAGGCTAATGAAGTCAGCTGAAAAATCCTTCTTGACTTTAATGAGCTTTATAACAGGCTCAGAGGCAACAACTGGTACAAAGTGTACGAGAGAGAACATACATGGCCAGTTTGTTTACTCTGAAGTTTGAAACAAAAACCCAGTGTGAGTAATGGTTTTGGTTGTCAAGCTGAAGAAATGAGATGGTGCTAGGGAAGAACAATTTAAATGGAACCAATGTCAAGGTAGGCTTCTTTATGTTTTTCTTAAGTCTGAAAAGAACACACATTATAGCAACAAAAAGCCCCAACTTTTTGTACAATGATTGAGCTAATGAACAGCAGTTTATATGTGGTAACCTAATCACTGTTCTGGTTTTATTTTTATTGCTTTGAGCCAGAGAAACTGGAGACTGCTGTTATAACTAGTCACATGGGGATAATTAGTAGGTCATTTGCTAGCAAAATGTTTAGCTTTAAAGGCAGGTACCATTTAGGATTTAAGCTATCTGACAGTGTTCCATTAATTTGTAAAAGAGACGGAATTTTCTGACATGGTTCTAGTTCTTTTCTTGGAGCTTGCATAGTTAGCCATGGCTGTGCAGAGAGATTTTTGCTATGAAGAGGCCTCATCAATAAATGTAATATACTAGGGGCCTGTTGCGCTGACAAGGCTGGTCTGTGAATAGCCTGGCAGGCTGCACATAGAGGTACGTGCAGTGAGTGTCCAGCTACACTATATGCCAAAAAGGTTAAAAACTTTGCTCAGCAGCTGGGAGAGGAGGCATTGTTTTGGGAAAGGAAAAGAGGAGCTGAGCTTCTACCAGGCATGTGGTTAAAAAAAAAAGAAACTGTGCAGGAGGTACTAGCAAGCCAAAAAGTTAGTTGTCTAAATTCTAAAATGAGCTCTGCAGTGCTGATACTTGATTAGGACTCAGTGCTGCATGGGGCCTGGCTTCATTTCCTCATGATGCTACTTGGATCTCCTCCACCTTCCTCAGCTCAGAGGCCACTTGCCCATCTAGTGAAATTAACTCCTATTCAAGTCAGTGAGCAGAGCCATAGCATGGTGATCCGGCGCCCGGGGTGCGTTCCAATCGTAACACTTCCCTTGCAATTAGCAGCGCTTGAGGCCAGCACTGCAGAATGCGCCCTTTACTAGAGTAGCTCCATTGAGCAGCTCTGGTGCACCTGGGGTGAAGCCCCATCAGCCCCGCTGTAGTTACGGCCCTGTCAATGAGTATTGTGGGTGCTCAGCACCTCTCTGTATATGATCCCAAAGAAATGAATGGCCAGAATCTGGTCCTATTCTAGCTATTTGGGTCTCTGTGGTGGTACAAGTTAGCAGAATGTCCAGTAACCTGGAAATTCCCTTTGCATGAGGGGACTCCCTGGTGCAGTAGTTCTGCAACAGCTGTTCCTGGTCCCAGGCTTTGCGAGTCTTTTTTCAGTTGAAAAGAAAGACAGATTGAAATCTTTCAACCACAACTGCTGCTAAGAGCTGGGGCTAATCCTCAGGCTGATTTAGACACATATTCCCATTGAGTGGGTTTAGGCACCTATATACCTTTGAGGTTCTGGACATTAGTGCAGTGGTTCCCAAACATTTCCCCTGCATGACTCCATTTTCAGATGTGATGTTTCTTACCATCCCAGACAGACTGGAAGTTGCAGTTTAAAAATGGCGTCCTCTTTGCAATGTAACCTCACATGCACTAAACCCGCAAGGTCACATGACAATGAGAATGGAATTTTGTTTTACAACACAGCTTCCTCTAGACTGTATGGGCTCACACACATACGGTTCATGGGTTAGCTTCTTGGAGAGTGTTGCTTTGCAGGTCAAAATAGCATCCTCCATGCAACATGACCTCGTAAATATGGTGTATGTGAGGTCACACTGTGTGGAAGAGGCCATTTTGTAAAAGGTTGGCTTCAGCACACATGGGGATTGTTGTGACCCCATCTGCTGATGAAGTGACCCCACTTATGGTCACAACCCACAGTTTGGGAACTGGTGCCTTAGGCTATGTATACGCTAGGGGCTTAAGTCATCTTAAAAAGGCTTAAGTTCACTTAAACCAGGGGTCTCAAACACATGGTCCAAGGGCCGCATGCAGCCCTTGAAGCTATTTCCTGCAGCCTGCAACACCTCTATTGTTACTGATATTTGCAATGTTGTTATATGAAAAGGTTTCAGTGGTGCAGCCCTTGGGCTAATGTAGTAGTCCTCATGTAGCCCTCTACTAGTCCTCATGTAGCTCTCATGGTGGTTTGAGTTTGAGACCCCTGAGTCTTAAGCAAATCCAGGGCTATAGTTAGAATTTATTAAGTTGACTTAAACATGTGCTTAAGTAGACTTAATAACTCCTGCCCTGTAAATTGACTTAAACTTTCCAGTTGATTTTACAGGGCAGGAAGCCCTGGGCCCTGCCTCCTGCCCCACCCCTGGCCCCAGTTGGCCTCTGCGGGCCTGATCTGGCCCCAGATGCCACCAGCAAGCAGTTAGGAGCCAGATCTGGTTCCCAGCCTCTTGCAGCAGGCTTCTGCCTCCTGTTGGAAGGGGCTGGGATGCCAGTCTGGCTCTGAGTCCCTTGCTGGTGGCAGCAGGATGCTCAGAGCCCAATCTGGCCCCCAGCCGCTTGCTGCTGTGGGCAAATGCAGTGGAGCCTAGTCAATTTCTAGTCAATTTCACAGGCTAGGAGTGTGTGAAATTGACTAAGCAATTTGGAACCTAGTTAACTTCACAGGCTCTTAGCCTGTAAAATTGACTAGGTTCCAAGCCACCTACCCATGGTGGCAAGGGGCTCAGAGCCAGATCAGGAGGGTAGGATCCATGTGGGTTAGGAGCCATATGCTAGCCCCCCGCAGCCTGCAGCAAAGGGCTGGGGGCCAGATCAGGTTCCCAGCCCCTTGCTGTTGGTGGTAACAGCTGGCAGCCCATTCCTGCAACCTGCAGAGAGGTGCTGGGAACCTGATTGGGCTGCAGAGAGGGTTTGAGAGCTGCCTGCAGAGAGGGTTTACAAATCTGATAGGGCTCCCAGCCCCTTGCTTCCAGCCTTCATTACCTGGTTCAAGGGGCTGGGAACCAGATCAGGCTCCCAGCCCCTTTCTGTGGGTGACAGGAGCCAGCTCCTGGCACCTGCCACCTGCTACAAGGGGCTGGGAGCTGGATCCAGCTCCTGGTTGCTTGCTGGCTGTGCCTGGGGTCGGATCAGGTCCTCGGAGCCAGATCAGGCTTCAGAAGGCTGATTGGGACCGGGGGTGGTGCAGGGGTGGGGTGGTCCAGGTATGTCTTTACTGTGTCCAGTGCAGACATACCATGAAGTGGATTTAATTTGGTCAATTTAAAGTTGACCTTGTTAAGTCAACTTCTCAGGCCTCCCCCCCCCACACTGTAGACGTAGCCTTAGCGACTTCCAAATCATTGGGAAATGTATTCTTTTTTTGTGTGGCAGAGGCTATAAAATTTCTTCCTCTTGGTAACAATTATGCAGTAAAGTATATTCTTTGATTTATTTAACAATATATGGCAAATGCTGTAGCATTAAATGTTGAGACATATATCTTACAAATGTAATTTATATAAAGTGGCATTAATTTTCTGGATCTTTCAAATAAAGTAGAATGTATTCTAACAATGTGTCTGGATTAAAACAATCTTAACCCCATTTCTTTGTTGATATGGATGGGCTTTGAATCCCATAAAAAAAGAGCACCAAATTTATGATACTGACTGACATTAATGTGGGGTGGGGTTGGTGTTATTAAGATTCATCAGTTCATGTGTATACGGCACTTGGAAGATTAAAAACTGCTACCTAAATGTCATATATTTAAATACTAACTAAATATGGAAACACTTAGGCGATCTCTTATTTTTCAGTTAAAATGTAGCATACGGCATGAAAACTGTTTAGAAACTGCAGCTCTTCAATTTTTGTTATTGCTCAGTAATATGCATTACAAACAAGAAAGGAACTAATTCCATCAATGAAAAATTATTTGTAATTTGCTCCTGTTGAACTATGCACAAATGATTACAAGTCAAATATTTTCCTCCTTCTATTCAACACACAGATTTTCCTGTTTACAATTGGGACTTTAATATGGTTGAACCCAATAAGATAAATATATCTACTTGAAAGGTTCCTATTTATAAATCACTGGACTTCAAATAAATGCACAGCATGGACTGGTATCTGACCTTAGCAGAAACAAAATCTAAAGGGGATTGAAATGTGCACTGTAATTATACCACTTTTCACACAATATCATATTTAAAATGAATTCCTAGAAGCCTCTCCAGTGAACATGGCTCATGTGTCAAAACAATCAGCTTCATTTCATAGCCCTAAATACACAACTTGCTGAAGTGTGAAATGGGTTTGGAAGAAACTAGAACATGGAGAGAGAACATGAATGGCAATTTTTTCTGGATATAAATTAACACCCAGGTCTGGAGATACAAACTTTAGGGTTTGATTCTGTAACCCTCAGTTGATGAATATTTCTCTCAGGCAACTAGTCTCATTAAATTTGAGTCTATTAATACAGGAATAGAATATAATTGATTGTGTTTATGTCAAATGATTTTAAGTTTTCCAGACTGACCATCTTTTGAAGAAAACTAATTGGCCCACACAAGCTAAGCTACTTTGAACTAAATCGGTACTTTGGTGACACTGCTCCATGGAACATTTAAGACCTTGTGTACAGAGACTTAATACTGCATGTGTGTTCTTAAACCACATGCATGCCGGTTTATGCATAGCCATTGTTATTTCTGTGTCAGTGACTTTGTTTTATTATGTATTATTGTTTTAGTTTAAGCCTGACAAATATCCAAACTGAGTGAGCTAAAGTAAAATAAAGCACTCCTAAATTCAAATAAGTTTGTCTGCACACAAACTTTGCATTAGTTTATCTAACTCAGTTTAAAAACCCACTCTTAGTTACTTCAGTCTAGTTAAGACCTGAGTGCTAGAAAGGGCAAGTTTGGAAACTCAGGAAAGGATAGGACAGGGGTAGGCAACCCCCAGTACATGTGCTGACAATGGCATGAGAGCTCATTCAGAGCAGCATGTGGCACCCTCTGCAATGTCACAGAAAGTGTGGCTCCTGCCACTGAAAGTCACTTGAAGCAGCTTCTTTCGGGGGCAGCTGGGGCATGGAGGGTCCCCACCATGCTCAAGTTCTAGGAATGGTGCGGAAAGAAGACGTCTGGAACATCTTCTCTCCATGGTGTGCAGCCAAGGAGCCACTCTGGGTAGCTTCTTTCCTCAGCATGCCTGGGAACCCCCCCAAGAGGAGCCGTTCCATGCAGCTTCTTTCCATGGCATGCTGCCAAGAGGAGCCACTGCGGGCAGCTTCTTTCTGCAAGTGGCTCCTTTCAGCAGCACACCAGGGAAGCATCCCTGTCCCTGCCCCCCAATCTCCAGCAATGGCTGCCACCAAATTTTCAGGCAGCCACTACTTTTATTTCTGTAGAGGGAGCCACTGGCACTGGCTGACAGTCGAAGAGGAGGACTGGCACAGGGCTCAGCAAAGGTTGCTGATCCTTGGATTAGACCTAAATGAAGAGAATATTCACATGGTCATAGCAGCCTGCTGGGTGCTCCATTAAATTTGTGAGGCTAAGATTGAAAAGTATTCATGGGGTGGGGCATGGTGGATGTCCTGGCAGCTGATTTTGAGCAGCCAGATACCAGGGCTATTAAAGAGGCACAGTGAGAGGCTATTCAACTCATGGAGGCATCGAGAAAACATTTTGACAATGAGCACTAGTAATGTGTCTTTCTATATATCAGTCTGCCAAGCTTTGTTAACTTGCTGTCTTGCATGAGCATGTTGATGATTTCTGACTCTGACTTTTAGGCTATAGATGATCCAATGAAGCAGATGACTGGAGGTTACCTAATGTAACACAGATTTTTTAAAAAACTCCAGAGCTGATCCTGACAATTACCAGTCAGTAAGCTTTACTACATTTTCAAACCAATTTCCCTGGTACTGGTACTTAAGTTAAGACAATAGATTTTACACACAAGGGAAAAGTCAGTACAGCTTTTGTAAAACCAAGTCATGTCTTGTCAGTTCACTAGCACATAAGGTACTGTCTGTGACTCCATGTTAAGGCCGTTACAGTACCTGAAGCTTTTACATGTGATAATTGGTGAAATCTAAGTATGCAACAGTGATGGGGCTTACAACACCATACGGGAGAGCAGGGGATCAAGAAGCAGCTTTGGGGCTAGGCAGCCCCATCCAGTCACACTTGCAGGTGCTAAGCAAGCTGGAGTCAGGACTTTAAAAAGTGGAGTAAAGCAATTCACTGGAAGGCAGGCAGTGGAAGGAGCAGGCACCTGCTTTGAGCTCTAAGGGGAAAATACTATGCAAGAACTCCTTACCTGAAGCCTGACTATCTAGACAAGTCAAAGCCTACAAAGGAAAGATAAAAGACTAAAGGGTGTGTTCACACAGCATTCTTATTTCGAAACAATGAGGTTGTTTCAAAATAAGAAATGCCATGGCCACACGACGCACGGCCATTTCGAAACAAGCAAACCGCTTGTTTCGAAATGGCCGCCGTTCTTTCGGAACAGCTTAAACCTTGTTTCCTTTCAAAACAAGGTTGTTTCGAAACAGCTCGTTTCAAAACAGCCTTGCGCGGACATGTTGTTTTGGAACAAAGTGTTCCGAAACAACATGTGACCTTTTTCCCAGGGTGCTAAGCACCCTGGGAGGAAGGGCTACCCCCTCAGCACCCTGGCCAGGGAACCCTCAGCCCTCTGCAGACACCCGCGGGGTGAGGCGCGGCTCGGCTTCACCCCGCGGGTGCCTACAGTCCCCTCCCCAAGTGAAATAGCATGTCCACAGGACATGTTATTTCGCACCCTTATTTTGAAGACACTGTTTTTGTCTTTCAAAATAAGGTGTTTCAAAATAAAGAGTTATTTCGAAACAGCTTGCTTCAAAACGTCTTGTTTCGAAACAAGCCCTTTGCGTGTGAACATACCCTAAGAGTGAAGGTCAGACACATAACTGAAGTGAGTTACACTGTGAAGTTAAAGAAAGGTGTAGGAAGTGGTGCGGGGGCAGTGGCTTAGCACCTCAAGGTGTCAAATATAACTTCCCACCATTGGGCCCTGGACTATAGCCCTGTGGACAGTGTGGACCTGGACTCCTCTGCTGACTCCCAGAGGACATTACAACATCATGGGCATTCAACAAAGGTCAGAGGCCTGCTGGAATAGTTCCTAGTAGTTTATGATCTCAGCCCCCAAATTCTGGTGCTGAAGGAGAAGACTAGAAACCCATGGGGCAGGGGCACTGAAGAGCCATATCTACCCCCACCTGAACACTAGGCAGCCCTGTGGGTGGTTTGTGCACCTTCCAGAAGCGGTGGAAAATGTCAGCAGATTCATCTCAATCCTGATAAAGGGAAAAGAGAGAGAAAATAAACAGGCAAGCCTTCATCTTGTCAGGCAGACAGAGGTAACAGAAAGATGGATATGGAAAATTGTTAAAGTGGATAATAGACAACCAACAGCCACAGGCAGCACAACAGCAGCTGTTACAGCAGATGGCAACAAACCATGCAACAGCAACAGTTAGTTTGACAGGTGGTGACACAACAATAAGAACAACAGAAGTGTCTTGTCCAGCAGTTTTTGACATTCACAACTACAGGGGGCAGTGTAAGGTCCTTTCATAGGTCCTTCTAATTCAACTCCAGCTACCATAATGCTCATGAAGGTTACAAAAATAGGACCAGAAGATGACTCCAAGGTATTCCTGGTAATGTTTGAACAGAGTGGCTATCGAATGCCAATGGCAGTCTGAACATCGGACCATTCTGTTGGCTCTGTGCTTGACAGTATCATCCCAGGCTGCCTATGGAAGACTAGTCCCAGTTGATGCTTAAGATTACACTCATGTCAAAGCTACCATTTTGTACTATCTGGACATCCTGGCTGAAAGGTAATGCTGCTTTCTTTGCAGGAAGAGAGATCAGCTGGTGGCTTGACTTCAGATAGTGCCTCACAGACTCAATGAACACTGCTGGTTCTGGCTTAAACCTGAGACATAGATCAGTGCATAAGTGGCAGAGCAGGTAGCAAATAAAGAGTTTACCCAGATCCATCCATGTAGGGGGAGAGATTGGGTATAGAGGCATGGTCCAGAGACACTGGTGAAAGAAGTAAGTTTAATGGATGACTACATGGCTGGTGACCGACTCCATTTGGAGACAGGTGGAAGACATCATGTAGGAGCTAGGGGACCAGCCTGCCTCAGGGTATGTGCTAGATGTGGAAGCAAGCCTGACTGGATCCTCAGCATTGACACAGAGTTAACAATAGCCAGAAAGTACAAAAACAACCCTGGAAAAGTACAATAACACCAAACTGAAATCTGCAGAATATACAGACCCACAAAAAGGATCGACCCTCTGGAACTGTAATTCGATGATTCATAAATCACACTTTGAAATAGCGGCACAGTGACCAAGGTTTCAGTATATTTCAGTCTGACTTCTGTTGGACCTCACTTTTGATGTGTTTGTTTGTTTGTTTATTTGTGTTAATCTCTCTCTTTTCCATTTGCCCCTTAGATGGATTGGGATGAATCTGTCTACTTTCTCCACAAGTTTTAAAAGGTGTGCAATCACCCAAAGCTTCCCTCAATCTCAGCACTGACATAGGGATGAACTGAGATTTCCAATATGTTTATCTGAGACCAGAATTAATCTTTCTCTAGTGTATCAAGGAGTGTTTTAAAAGGAAAACTGTGCTCTGTTTGCTCAGGTTAGTCATTAAAAAGTTCAATGAGGGCAGTGACTATGACATGTACAGATCACACACTTTTAATGAATATAACTTGGCAATAAACATGGTCTGTTCCACTACATTACATAGATTGTTCATCTTGAAACAGTTATTGAGACTCACGCAAAGTGAAATGGGCACAGGGTTTTAAATTTCAGAGCACCAGCTTTGAAAAATCTGACTCTACAGGAAGATTGACCAGTCAGCTGTGTTTTTACAAGGTACACATAGGGAGCCATGCCAGGCATCTTCAGACCTTGAGATTCAAATCACCTTAAAAGGGGAAGGGAGAAAGGAATTATATTATCCTATCCTTCCTCCACACTGAACTAGGAACACTGGGAAGAGCAGAACTGTTGCTGAAATGCTCCCTCCAGGAGCTTCCGCTAGACCAATGGTTTCAAAACTATTTTCTTAAAGGATGTGACTAGATATCCTATACCTCTTTCATTTCTAATAGTATTGGAACACCCCCACCAATGTAGGAATGCCCCTGCCAGCATGACTTATGACACATGGTGCTTGTGAGGTCATGCTGTCTGGAGGACACCATTCTGAGAATAAAATGTCATTCTCCATGCAGCAAAAGTGTCAGAACACTGGTCTGGTGCTTTCTGGACCTGGTTCAGAGGACATGCCCAAGGCAAACCTCAGGAATACAGGGACACCATGTTGGAACCCTATAGTATTGTAGCCCCACATTGGTCCTTTCTTGCTATTTAATGAAAAGAAAATAAATATGAATCTATTTCCTGTAATGTACTGTGCCCAGTTGCACCCTTGATACTCAAATACACTTCACAGACATCCCCACAAAAGAGCCATACAGCCATATCTTCAAACTAAGAATATCGGATGTACCAAACATTTGTCATCTAATGCTGTATTTAGACACAACCTTGAATACCTAGGTTTGCAAATATGCTCCATGCTACAGAGAAGCCCTATTTGCTAATTCTCTTGCGTTCTTTCTCTTCTATTTTTGGAGTGCTATGTATAGTATTTTGTTTGGCTTTTTTGTTTGCTTCATGGCTGAGATGCAGTGATGATATTGTTGTTGATCTTCCATATCACTGAAGAAATTAAGTGAATATGCTTTTTCTGTCAATCTGGTGAACGGGAAGAAAAGAGAAAAGAACAAACACCACATCACAGGATGCTAAGAAAATGACTTCTATTTATAGCAGAGTACATTTTCAGACATGTAAACACCTCTCTTAATTGCAGACCCTGCAGCATCACTCTGGGGATTATTGAATTGCTTGGAAAGCTGGCAGCCATATATGGCATACCACCGAAAGACTTGACAAGGCTAATTGTGTTTCAAGCTGTTTTCAGCACTAGTGGGAAATGAGGTCTGTCCAGCATGTACAGCACAAACTAAGTAGTGTCAGACTGAGGTGGGGGCCCCTATAAAGGTAACAGGATCCATAAGACATAACAGTTCACTAATGAACTTGGCCTCAGGAATTTGCAAAGCAGAAGCATGCTTTAGGGGAATGGGATGGCTCATGGAAAGTGCCTTTGTATCCTTTGGAAAATTTGATTATTAGCCAGGATTTAAAGACCTTCCTCCATCCCTTCTCTGTAACATCAGAAAGGCATTAAATACATCTCCATTCCTAGACAGAGGATTTTTCCATGCCAAAATGATTTTTTCCATCCATTTACATTTTCCACCCATTGACTGAAATCTATATCCATGAAATGTTAAAAGTTCCTGTAATGACCTTTTGAGATTGTCCTCTCAGATATTTCCGGCTGTAGCACATAATTTTAAATATGGATTTGTTTGCCTTCTGATCTGGAAGCCTGCATTCCCAATAAATCTACTACCTAAGAGATTCCTCTGTTGTCCTGTAAGGACCCCCTCATAGAGTGCTTAACTCAAAACTTGGGGTGAGCAGCAAAAATGTAAAAGGCATTGCACCTGCTTACGTCAGATCTACAATTGGGTCTGTTTATAAGGTTCAATGTATTTACACTAATGTCTTTCCCAGCTTTTGTGATGAGTTCACCAGCTGTTTCTGTGCCACTCTGGGCTCCAGTAGAGGAGATGGGTAACCCTTTAGGACTAAGAACCCAGGGAAATCAGCTTGGTAGGCACATGGCAAACACAATTATGGTATACAAATGTTTCACTGAAACAAATTTAACAGGATTTCTTCCATTTTATTAGCACAGAAGTAAGTTGTGGTGATTTTAGCTTCAGTGGACTAGATAGGCTTGCTGTTTTCTACCATGTATAGTTAGGTACACTTTTTGCATAATTTAAGTGGCATGTGTGTTTCTCTGGGGCATTTGTCCAACTCTTCCCTTGTATACTGACAAGTTGATATATAATTATGACTGTAACCAAGTGTGTTGGGCCCTTTAGGAACCAGTGCTGTGTGAGCCTGAAAAATTTAGCCTCCAGGAGGGAATGTTGGTATTATGTGACTGAGGAACCTTTTGACTACCAGAACTCTAGCAGGAGGAGCCTGTGACTCACTGAGAGCAGAAAAGTGGAGGAATGATCTCCGTTTACAGGCAGAAGGTGTTGGAAAACAACTATAGAGACAGCGAAAGACCTATGAGTTTTGGGGCACAATGGACAAAGACCCCAAGGAAAAGTAAAATTGTGGGAAGAATCCTAGACAAGATAGAGTGGAAGGGAGCTGGCACTTACATTTACTCATGTGTCTAAGATGGAAATCCCAGTGAAGGTGGGAGGAAGGTCCTCTCATCTATGGTTTTATGCACCAATATGACAAATTGATTGCTAAACCCAGGAGGTGGATAACAGAGAAACTATAGTGCAATCAGCTGAAGAGGCCTTTTGATAACACCCAATGAGGAAACAGGCAGGGAAGACTTTAGTTTCCATTACATTTGTTTTGTTAACTCTGAAAGGGGTGGGTGTTTATGGCCTGAGTGGAGGGTTAAGCCGCTGCCAACAGCAGTGAGATTCTAAGGATCACAAAGAGGTTTGATTAGCCCAGGGAAACTGAAGCAGGTTCATGATCAGAAGCCAAAGGGTGTACGTAGGCCATCTTGACAAAGTGACGAACTCTATTTGAGTCACTCTGTAACCCAAGAATTAATTTAAATTACTAATAAAGAATGTGAAAGGAGGAATTGATCAATATTGGTTATATTCAGAGTTGAAGCTATCTGAAATAGCTGTCTTAAAATAATAAAGTTAAATTGTTATGTAGAAACCCCCACAAGTGTACATGTCACATGTGTACGCTTATAGGGTTCTGATATAACATATAGTAAGCACAGTAGTACATGTAGTATGCATAGGCCTTGCTTCAAAACTCTTTCCTAATTCAGACAAATGAGGTAAAGGGATCGTAGAGATACCAATTAAAAATTCTCCATGACCTGGGGTTTGAGTTAGATCAGGGATAGGGTAATCCAGCAAAATTTTGAATCTCTTCAGCTGCCCTCTGTGTATCATGTTAACAATTATGAATGAACAGTTATTGGACCTGCATGTTGAGGGAGGTTAGAAGCCTTCAGAGCAGTTCTGAAAATTTTGAACATGTTGACAGACACTGAAGAAAGCAAAGCAGCCTAATAGCTTTTTGGGGCATCATTTGATAACTCATACTGGTATACTGTTGGGTTTTCAAATGCTGGTTATTACATAGAGTTACCATGTCTCTAATAATGCACCACTTTAGGCTCTCATAGTGAGCCACTTAACCAAGTATGTGTGCCAGCTCACTTAGACATTCTCACTATATGTTGACTTTTCAGCTTTGGTATTTTTGGTTTCCTTGCCCATAAAAAACACGCCTTAAATTGGCCTATTTCCCTTGCATGAGGATTGAAAGTAGAACAGCTTGTTCTAGCAACCTTCTCTAGTCTACAGCCATTAATGTATTTTTAAAAAAAAACAATTGTTTTTCCTCATTCCTTTCCAGTAAAAATAAATTAGTCGCAATCCTTATTCAGTGCCATTCATATTTGATACTGATCTAAATACAGGAAACAAGCCAGTGTATTATATGTACTGTAGTTGGGACAACACCTTTTTAAAAAGTTTTTTTTTTTTAAATTGCTACTGCTTTGGGCCTGAGTGGTTAACCAATATTCAAGGACTTGCAGTTTTTTTCTTTATTAAGAGGAGCAATTGATAATAGAGTCAGGTATTTCTTTGATGGAGTCTTGTTTTTTGCAAAGAATTTATACATTCTCTTTTCCAACACAGTAGCAATCAAATGGGAGACAGTTTATTTGCTCACAGTTGAAGCCTCTTTGCAACCAGTACTCTGCCCAAAAAACTTTTTCTCACTGCCAGCTCCCACTGTTATCTCCCTGACTTTCCTGGCTGCTTTTCTCTGCTTGTTCTCTCGGTGCTTCTGCTTACAGTCAAATTATTCACATAGATCCACTCCTGACTAACCTTGCATGTAGTCTGTGTTTTGAACAATGACTCCTATTGTTTCAACTATCTTAGTAAAAAAAGGCACTTAATTGCTTATTATATTTATCCTACCACTTATTGTGAGATTTCCCCCTTCCCCCCTCAGAAATGTATTTTAAAGTCAGAACATTTTTGTTAGTACCTCTATCAACTGGTGACTAATCTTTATTTAAATACAACTTGTAAAGGCTAAATCTTAGAAATACCATGTTTACAAGTAAAATCCTCTATGAGAACCTTTACATTTTAAGAATAGTTATTCTGCAAGTGATGTGAAGCCAGGTGACAAATTTTTGTTAAGAAACATATAGTACTATAGAGATTTCTAGTTAATTGAATAAAGAATTCCATGCTATAGAATTCAGTAAAACTAAGGCAAGTGTTAGTGAGGCCTGTCAGCTTTGCAGAAGCTCTTGAGCTTCTGTCTCTAGTTCAGAACATTACTTGCATTTAGAATTCCTCCTCCAGCAAAAAAGAAGAGTGTGATGCTACAGAATGAAATGAAAGTCAATTTAAAATGTAATGCACCTATTCTTGCTTGCTTTCTCCCCAACTGCTAATTTTAGAAGTTAGTTATTATTTTTATAGCTGTTAACTTTGATGGTTTTATTTAATGGACTGAAGGTTCTGAAACCAAAGAAGGTGAAACACAGGCAGACCAGGTGCCAGGTCATGCTGAAGTTTCAGGTCAATTCACTTGTTTATCAATATAGATCAAAGAAATTGATAAATGGATAAGAATGTATTTGGTGTTTAAACTTCCTGAAAACTAATGGGGTGTTACTTGTGTTGTTTTTACTTTGCTGTACCCTGTTATAATGTAATCACAAACCTTTACATTGTAAATACCCCTGTAACTAAATAACCCATCATCCTGTGGCACTTTTAACGAATTTATTTATTGTATGAGATTTTGTGGGAGAAAATCCCACTTTGGCAGCCAGTGAAGAACTTAAGCAGAAATGAGCTAATTTCAAAGCAAGCGGTTACTTGTGTGATGATTAGGGGTCAAAGACTCAAAACACATTCTTCACTCTCCGTCATCAAAGGAAAAGCCCACATGGGTAGTGACTGTGTCAGCTTGTTTTCTGTAAGAATAATCTACATTAATGGATTCAAGAAAATATCTTTCAAGCAGAGCCATAACTGGTAGTTTACATGCCTGGGGCAAGCAGCCTAGATGTACCCCCTGAGCCCCAATCCAGCTTGGGGTCTTGATCCATCCCCAGCCAGGTGCCTGGAGATGGATTTGGATCCCTGAGACCTGCTGGTGGCAGCAGGAGCTTCTTGCTGTCAGCAGGCCAGGGGGACCCGGATCCATCCCCAGCCACTGCCAGAGGCAGTGGGAAACTCCCCCTGGCACCAGCAGGCCACAGGGATCCAGATCCATGCCCAGCTGCTGCAGGAAGCTGGATCTGTCCCTTGTGCCCTCTAAAATTTTGCACCTGGGACTTTGCCCTGCTCATCCCGGCCTAGTTACGGCCCTGCTTTCATCTCTAAACTGTTTGGATTCAGGAAGGGATAATTGAATGAGAAGGCAGAGATCTCCAAAGTTATTCTGGGTAATCCTAAGAGATGTACCAGTTATGGCTCTGCTTGAAAGATCTTTTCTTGAATCCATTAATGTAGATTCTTCTTTCAGGCTGGGGATCCAATGTCAATGAAAAACATGGTGCCCTGGCATGGGGTCCCCATTGACAGAATGCCCCAAACTTCAGGACAAATCTGACAAATGACTAAACTTAATAAGCATTGCAAGTCGCAAAGCAGTTCAGGCTTTTTGCATTCTGCAAAATTATTTAGCAAACTTTCCTCTAAATGTATTCTTTTTAAGTAGTCTAGCAAAGCAGTGGTTCTCAATCACTGTGTTGGGATGCGTTATTGGCTGTATTCACACAGCACTTTTGTTTCGGAACAACCTCGTTGTTTCAAAACAAAAAAAACGTTCACACAATGCACCGTTGTTTCGAAACAATGGGAACCTGTTGTTTCGAAACAACGGCGTTGTTTCGAAACAAGTTAAACCCCATTTGGGGGCGAAACAACCTTGTTTCGAAACCCTTGTTTCGAAACAACTAATGTGAACATGTTGTTTCAGAACAAGGTGTTCCAAAACAACAGGTCAAGGGCTGCCCCCTCAGCACCCTGGCCAGGGAACACTCAGCACCCTGGCCAGGGTGCTGAGGGGTGTCCCTTGGCCAGCGTCTGCAAAGGGGGGCTGCAGGCACCCACGGGGTTTAGCGCTGCCCAGCGCTGCTCCCCGCCGGTGCCTGCAAAGGGGGGGCTGCAGGCACCGGCGGGCTGCAGCGCTGGGCTGCGCTGAACCCCGCCGGTGTCCGCAGCCCCCTGACGAAGCGAAATAGCAGGTTCACAGTGTGAACCTGCTATTTCATTTCCCACCTTTTTCCTTATTTCGAAATAACTATTTGTTAATTCGAAATAAGTTATTTCGAAATAAGGCATTATTTTGAAACAAGTTGTTTCGACACAACTTGTTTCAAAATAACCATCTGTGTGTGGATACAGCCATTGTGTCACCACACAGCAGTGTGATATAGAAAGCCAGGGAGATGGCTGGATTTGATCTGGAGGGAGTGGGCTAGTGTATCCTGTAGAGTTGCAATATGTTGCCAAGTGCATCATGACCCACAAAAGGTTGAGAACCACTGTGGCAGAGAATTTACAATATAGTTTTTTCACTGTCTCAGCAATAGCATATAAACAACTAGGTGGAAGTGGAGGAATAGGCCACTATTGTGGGAATTACACTACCTCCATAGAATTGGTTAGCAAAAGGATCTGAGTACTCACTCCCGCTCACTTTACACAGACACCTGCCTGACCTTAAGGTCTCCACTCCCACTCTTCTGAGTGGCAGGGTCCCTGTAACCCTGACAAGGCTGGGCCCCAGATTCCTGGGTGGGGGTACAACTCCCAATCTTGTTGCTTTCATTTAGGGCAGGGGCTAGGATATCCCCACGCTGGAGTCAGGATGAATTATGGGGCTCTGGGCTGTTCACTTGGGCCCTGGACCCCCACCACAGTGGCCTGGAGGAAGGTTGGTGCTGGCTCGGGGGACAGCAGGACTTTGGAGTCAAAGGCTGCAGTGCTTTCAACCCGCACTTGACCCAGTTGGTCTGTCCCCAAGGGCAGGGCCAACTGGTGTGTAGAGAAGACACTGGTGGGGTCCTCCAGGATCTGGAATGCTGTCACCTACCCCACCGTCACCTGCTGCAGCGGCTGTGGCGAAGTGGCCTGACAGTGCTCCAGGTGCTGGAAGGCTGTGCTAGAGGCTGCACTGGGGCCAGCTGGCCCTGCCTCCAGGAGCAGGACAGCCAGCCCAGGGGTGGGATGGAAGTACTGTGGAACGTGGCTCTGGCCCCAGAGCCCTAGCTCCTCCAGCACAGGAAGGGCCCCTCCCAGTAGCCTCCAGGGGTCGTCAGCACTGTGCTGGCCTGAAAAAGGTGGTGGGGGCTCAATCAATGCATGGGCCTCAGGGACTGAAGCCCAAAGTCATCCTTTAGGGTGGGGCCCAGGGTTGCAGCCCCTAAAGCCCTTGCATTGATCTGATCTTGTTTTCAGTGGGTGCATCCTTGACTCAGTAATTACTGCATATAGAACAAAGCAATACAACTTACTCGATGAACAGCAATCAAAAATCAAAAGAAAAGAGTAAGGTTAAAGGCACACACACAACATTGCCTCCTGGCACGGGGGTATTACACACAGCATTTCTGGGGTGGCAGGGATGTTTGTAGTCTGTCCCTCACCTGTCTCAGGCCTTCTGCCAAGGCTATAGCTGCACTTCAGGGAGAGTCAGACATGGCCATGTGCCCTAAGCTCTAGGGGGTAGAGCCCGTCTCCCCAGCATCAGTCCACCTATCAGGGTCATGATCCCTCGTCTAGTTTGGCCTGTAGGCCTCTTGGCTGGTGAGCTCCTTCTGTGCTGGGCCCTACTCATGGTCCCCCTGATGCAGAAGCTCACCACATGTGTCTCCAGCCATCATCTATATTTTTTATTTTCACACATTTTTGACATTAGCCTAAGGCAGGGCTCAATCAATCCCAGGAGCCAGATTGCCATGTTGCCCATGATTTTGCTGTTGGTGCCTAGCGGTACCCCAGTAGACAGGTAGGCAATTGCCCCCTGGTGACTCTGACAGTTTCAGTACCACAACCTTTCACCTACCTCCCACCACTTCCGAAAGTGCCCCTGGCAGTGGCTTTTTTCGGCAGCAGAGGGGGGATCTTTCACACCCTGCATGTCAGTGGCCATGGCCGTTTTTTGGCAGCAGAGGGTCCTGTGTGCTCTATACTGCAGCTGGAAGCAGTGACTGTGGTGGCTTTTTGGTGGTGGGGACCCCTTCACTGCCACACACCGAGGTGCCTCAGTTTTTGGGCTGGCCCCTAAGCTTTGAACAGACTTTGTGGGCTCTGGCTTGATGCAAATACAAGCTTTCATCTAGAGCAGAAGTTGTCAAACTGTGGTTTGAGCTCTCTGTTCAGGTGGACCAAGGAAAAGCTTTTAGTTTTTGGGGTCTTTTTATATAAAATGCTCTTATCCAAAGCAATTTACAATAGTTAGCAAACAGTACAAACAACATTTGGAAAGATCATTCAGTAGTCCACTGAAACCTTTAGCAGTTTTCACGTGGTGTGTGAAAATAAGAGTTAAATTATAAGAACAATCAAGATACCTCACTTTATTTTCATTTACTTTCTAATACTTATAGGAAGAGGATAAAGGAAAAAAAAGAATGTAAAACGGGGGGGCAGGATAAGAGAGAGTTTTCTTTTTCTTGGCTGTATCTCAAAAATGAAGCGGGGCACAGGGACTCACTGGGTGTGTTCACACAGCAGTCTTATTTTGAAACAACAGAGGTTGTTTCGAAATAAGAAAGGCCATGTTCACACAACTCACTGTTGTTTTGAAACAACGGGTTCCGTTGTTTCGAAACAACTTAAACCCCATGTGGGGTTGAAACAATGTTGTTTCGAAACAATTGTTTCGAAACAATGCCATCTGAACATGCTGTTTCGAAACAACAGTGACTCATTTCAAAATAACTGTTGTCTGAACTTGCTATTTCACTTTGAGCTTTTTTCCTTAATTCGAATTAACAAACTGTTAATTTGAATTAACTTATTTTGAATAAGGGGTTATTTCGATACAACTTGTATCAAAACAACTTGTATCGAAATAACCCCCTGTGTGTGAACATAGCCACTAATTCTAAATCCGCCACTGGCTACCAGTTGGATTATAGACTGTGACTCACTTATGTGATATTTTATCTCTTTTAACTGCTCAATAACTCTCACTTTTTTTCTTAGCTAATAAACCTTTACTTAGTTTGCTATAGAATGGGCTGCCAATGTTGTCTTAGGTGTACAATCTAGAGTACCAAATGATTTGGGGTGACTGGTCTCTTGGGACTGGAGCAAGCTGATGTGGTGTGATTTGTGGCAAAAGTGACCTTCTATCGCAAAGTCCGGTTTGCCTGGATAGTAAGATACACTGGAGAGTCCAAGGGGCCATTTCTGACTTCCTGGTGAGCCTGGTTTAGTGATTCAGGAGTTCACATTTGTTACTGACTTGTTGAGTCTAAAACACCAAGTTTGGAGTTTCTGTCCTGTTTTCTGACAGTCTGCCCTGAGGTAAGTACTCACAGTTGTGTGCCACTCCAGACAGTGTGACAGGGCCATGTTGCCACCCAATCTCCTGCCACTGGCTCTCCAGAGCCAGTGGTGGGGGAAAAAAGCCTCCAGAGGGAACAGATGGGACCGCCCCGTTTCCCCACCGCTCTCCCGGCTGCAGGGAAAGAATCGGGGTGGCCCTCTTCCTTGCCACTGGCTGGGCGGCAGGGACGGGATCGGGGACGCCCTGCATCCCCGCCACTGGCCCGGCAGAGGGGCAGAAATCAGGACACCCCTCTTCCCCCCCCCCTTCCTAGGCAACAAAGCCCCCGCTGCTGGCCAAGTGGTGGCGGCTTCAGGTCACCCCATGAGCTCTGCCCCCACTTCTTGGCCAGCTTCAGGAGTAGCAGGGCACCTCGAGAGCTCTGCCCCCACTGCTTGGCCAGCGACAGGGGCTTCGGGGCACCACCTGAGATCTGCCCCCACTGCTTGGCCAGTGGCAAGGGTAGCGGGACACCCCACAAACTCTGTCCCCACCACCCTGCAATCCCCCCTGCACCTCCTCTCTCTTCCCTGGCCAGGGTGCTGATGAGGGGGTGGGGGAAGCCTTCCTTCCAGGGTGCCATGCATCCTGGGAGGAAGGTCTAACCTTTGAATCAGAACAGTTCTGTTTCAAAATAACGTGACTGAACAGCGTTATTTCAAAACAACCCTTTCAATTCAAGGGTTATTTCGATTTCCTACGGGGTTTTAGTGTTTTGAATTAAGGTTCCTTGTTTTGATATGATGGGGCTTGTCATGTTAAAATAAGGAAATGTCATCTGGACATGACTTTTTTAAAGAAAAACAACACTTGTTTCGCTTTAAAATCAACATGTGGACATAGCCTAATGGTTCCACAGAGTGAGACAGTGTGATAGCATATATTTATTTTTGACAAGTTGAGGGAGATTGTCCAACTCATTATGTAGTTCATCTGAAGCTAGGTTTCTTACATTTCCTTGACTGCTTGCTTGCTTGGAGGTTCTGTGGGTGACAAATGTTTCTTCTGAAGGGTTATTTTTGATCACCCTTCTGGCTTGTCTTTTATTTCCTACTGCTTTCTTTGCTTCTTTGTTCTTCCACCATCCTTCATGAGCTCCTGATTTACCATGTATCCACACAGCTCCCCAACTTCTCAACATGTTCTTAAAAATACACAAATTGGAACCACAGAAGAAGAGCGATGTATATCTTGACTCAAACCTTACAGCTCTCTCCCTAAACTTATCTGCATTCATGCTGCACAGTTGCACATCCCAATGCATGTCTCATTGAAGTGAAATTCGTGCTGGATCCATTTATCAGTTGCAACTGCTACCACTAGTGGCTTGTGGGGGTGGGGGATGCAACTTTTTTGATCTGGGTAACTTTTCAATCCTTAACAATATTCCTTTGGTTCATTCAGGTTAGCAGGGTACCTATTTGTGTGCTCACTCCACCGCTTCAATATATGTAAGTATTACTTTCTCTTTTCTTGAACCAAATCTTGGCAATCGCTCACTGATTGTGCATCCACATATCAAGCACCGGGCTGGATTAAAGCAGGGACTGTAGGGGTTGCAGTCCCTAGCTGTGGCCTAAAGAGAGGGCCCTGTGGCCCCCAAAAATTCTATCCCAGTTTGAGGTACGTCTAGACTGATGGCATCAAAATCACCACCGTCAGCACAATCTTCCAGGAACTATTTATAGAGCCCTGCATGGATACAAATAGATGGATCTGTATCCAATCTGCATCCACAAGAAATGGTCTGTGGATATCCATGTTGTATCTGCAGATGCAGATATAATATGGATATCCGAGGGTATCTGCATATTTGCAGGGCTCTAGCTCTGTGAAGATAAAAATATGTGGACCTGTAGCCAAGCTGCATCCGCAAGAAATAGTATGCAGATATCTGTGTTGTATCTACGGATGTGGATATAATATAGATATCCGCGGATATCCGCATATTTGCAGAGCTCTAGCTATTTACAGTGAGTATAAACTTGCTGCTGTGCTCCAGCAGTTGTCATAGCAACTCCTTCTCCCAATAGGATTTGCTGAAAGCTGACTGCAAGCCATTTGTGGTCGGCTTCCCCTAGTGTGTCCCAGTGGCTTAGAACAGGGGTAGGCAACCCCCGGCACATGTATCGACAGTGTCACACAAGTGCATTCAAAGCGGCACATGGCACCCTCTGAAGTACCACAGAAACTGCCATCTCTGCCACCAAAAGCGACTCTGGGCAGCTTCCTTGAGGTGCAGCTGGGACACAGGGGGTCCTCCCATGCCTATGCCTCCATGTGACACAGAAAAAAAGCTCCCCAGAGTGGCTCCTCCTTGTAGTGTGATGCTCCTCAAAGAAGCCACTCTGGGCACCTTCTTCCTGCAACATACCTGGGAACCCCTGAAATGAGCCACTTCTTTTTGTGGCATGCCTAGGGACCTCTGTCCCTCGGCACACTTCCAAGATGAGCCACTCTGGGCGTCGTCGTCTGTGGCATGCCTGGGGAGTGGTCCCGTTTCAGCCATGACCACTGCTGAATTTTCAGGCAGCTGCCATGTTTTTTCAGCAGAGGGGACCGCTTGCACCAGCTGAGGGTTGAAGAGGAAGGACCGGCACAGAGGTCGGCAAAGGTTGCTGACCCCTGGCTTAGAAAGTCACTGGCAGATACACAAGGTATTTTATATGCCTTGTGTATCTGCCATCAACTGCCGCCACAAATCATGGTAAGTGTAGACTAGGGCTGAGTGACTGCCTGCTGCTGGTCACTTTCAGCAATTCAGCCTGCCTGCCAAGCCCCCAGGCTGGCTGGTCTGCTCCAGATCAGCCAGCCCAGATGTGGGGCATGAGTGTGGCAGACAGCAGCCTCTGGCTCAGCCTCAGCCCCTGCACCAGCTCTGGCCCGTGGGGCCTCTCCACAGCAGGTGAGCAGCCATGGCCTGTGCCCCACATCCCACCCTTGCAGGAGCACCTGCTTGTGGCCCTTCTGCTGTTCCCCAACCACCCTCCCGCAGGCCCATGTCTAGCTACTCCCTGCTGCCTCCCTGCAGCAGTGCCAGCTGCAGCTCCTCCCAAGTGCCCCCAGCAATGCCACCAGGCCATGGCCTCCCCTTACTGCCTCTGCAGTGCCATCCAGGGCCCTGGAGACACTGACCCCTGTATGCCATTTAAAATGAAAATCAGAGCATTCCTTTCACACTCCAGGCTATTTGTCATTGTTAGTTAGAGTCTTTCTTTTTATTAACTGCACCTCTAAGATTTTCTTATTAATTGGTTCCTGCTGCTTTGAACTGGATGTATCTGTTAAGGACGGGCTCTCCCTGTCTCAATCCTAACTTCCACAGGACTCTGCTTGGGTCTAAGAGTCCCTTTTAGCAGCTCCCTTTGCAGGGCTGGGACTTAGAAGAGCAAACTGACTTAATTTGTGACTATGGATAAGTTGCCAACAATTTCACACTTTGAAAAATAGCATGTGCGTGTCTGCACGTGTGTACACAAAATCAAAATATCCCCAGAGGTATTTATCCATGGGAAGCAATCACCAGACATGTATTTTGAAATGATGTATGATTTCACATTCAGCTATGAATGAGGCTTTGCAAGGAGCGGTCATGAAGACAGGCATTTATTAGGTGGAGCATGGGGATAACTAACTCTATTAGCTTTTCATATTGTTCATGGTTAAATTGCAGAGGAAAAGGGTTGGTAACTGTGATCTCTGTTAAGTCCTTCATGGTCATTCAGTAGAACCAAACCAATATTAATACCAGCAAACTTAGCCCACTTGTCAGTTTACACATTGGAAGACAGAGGGCTGGAAAAAGAGAACAGTACTAGAATGTGTCTGGCAGGGCTGTGAGGGAAATTTGTACTGTGCTGGCCACATTATGCATGGCTAACAGCCCTTACTTAAAACAGAACTGTAAAATTAATCACATTTAAACAGCATAACTCTATGATTGGCATGCAGAGAGTCACTGAGAGCTTATTAAGAACTGTTAAGATGGTAACTTCGGAGGCTTGTCTTAGACCATGAGCTACACGTCTCCCGGTAATTTTGCTTGGTTAAGCTACAGCAAGTTAATTTTCTGGCTTGAAACTTTTTTCCACTTGAAATGAAATAAAAAATAATCAAGATAAAATTAAGGCAGCCTGAGTTGATGTTAAACTTGGAGAAAAGAGACTTTTCGGTTTTCTTCTCTACGCCTTAGCAGTGTCCTGTGCCTGCCTCTCACAGGCTATGTCCACATGAGGCTTTTAATTCAAAACAACCACTGTTATTTTGAAATAAAAGTTGAGATGTCCGAATGACGTTTCTTTATTTCGAAATGATGAGCCCCCGTCATTTTGAAATAACATCCGTTATTTTGGAACAATAAAACCTAGGGTGAAATTGAAATAGCCGTTGTTTCAAAATGGTTGTTTTGAAATAACGCCGTTCGGACAGGTTATTTTGAAATAACCATTATTTCGAATTAACATTTTTGCCCTTCTCCGTCCTGGGGAGCTTTCCTTCTTCTGTATCTTGGGTGGGGGCATGGCCCAGGGAGGGGGCCATGTTGCCACACCTCCCATGGTGCCCCTCTCCTGAATCGAAATAGCAAGTCCTGTGTCCAGACTTGCTATTTTGATTTGAGGTTTTTCCCTTATTTTGATTTAAGTTATTTCAAATTAAGGATTTTATTTTGAAATAACTTATTTCAAAATAACTTATTTCGAAATAAGCCTTTACGAGAGAATATAGCCATAGTCCCTCCCCATCCTTCTTTGTGGGTAATCCCTATGTACATTCTTGGATAGTTGACACAGAAAAACTCTAGTAAAATACCTTAAAATTCATAGGACTGACTGCTTTTCCTTGAAGCTGTTTTTCAAATAAGGGCTGAAGTAATTTAAAGAAAACACTTTTCCCCCTTATATCTATCTACATATCTATATCTATCTATATACAGCTATAGATATGGTGTTTGTTTGTTTATTTATTTATTTATTCTATCAGATTTTTGTAGGAAAGGTAACATAAAATAGCATAGTTGTAACTTCAGTTTTTATTTTCTAAATTTACGCCGAGTAATCTGTACTCAGACATCATTCAGTATGTCTACATCACAGTGTAGATTCCAGTAACACATCCTTTTTGTTTACTCCAAGCTCATCATCATAGTATCTGAGTTCCTAACAAAATTATTAAATTAATCATATGCGAAGGTAGTCAGGTTAAAAGCATTCTCTCTGGATTCTCTCCTTCATAGTCTCAGCATGCCTGAGGTTCTTTTTCTTCACTATCAATTTCTCCACTCTTCCATCCTCCCAACACTTTTAGCGTTCTGCAGTGGATTGCAGATATTTCAGGGTGAATATTACTGAAACGATTATCTGCACATCTTCTTTAAGGTCATTATATCTATGATTGTCTTACACTTTTCTGAAGAGGAATTCCATAGCTGGAGACATGCCACTGACAAATATCTCTCCTATCCATTACTCTCACAGACCTCACTCATCTGGGTCCTATACCAATGATAACAATGGGAACTGTGCTATTAAACCTCAGCATGCACAAGATCCAGCTCTTGTGGACTGTTTTATTGTTCCAGATGAGTGGAGCTTTTGGGCTTCTTCATGGTTGTGGAGAAAGCTGGGCTCTCAAAAAGCCTCTCTGAAATGATACATCAGACTCTTGTGTGGAAGTACGAGATTTTGGGGTTCCTAGGTATGACTAGTGCTTTTTGAATCTTTTGAAAATAAGTGCTTGCAATGGAACACTGTTAGGTTGTTAGCTATTGTGGTGTGGTGTAAGAAGCACTGCTGAAGTACCAGTGTTTAGAGCACGGGAAGAAGGTGAATGAAGAGAATATAGGATGATACCTCGTGTGTCATAGTGACAAAGAAAGTCAACAAAATGGTATTGAAATTCCCATGAACAGCATACAAGGATAAGAATAAGAACCTTGCAAACCAAAGATTAAGGGAACAGAGTGTTACACTATGATGTCATGTCAGTAATTTTGTAATTAGGAACTCCTCACCTGATTTTCATGAAATGAAAAGTACACAGAGTCCTGCACAACCATTATGTATGTACCTTTTTCCTTAATAGTAGCTGACATATTAGCTGTTTGAGACAGTCGCTTTGGGACTTGTCACTGAGCTTCCATTATTTCTTGCGTATTCACTCAGGTGTCATTCATAGTTACAGTTATGAAGTAGAAAATACATTTTTGATAACTGTTAACATGCCTCATTACAAGTGAAACTTTCATGCAAATTAAATCAGCCCACCCTTTTTTTCCCAGAAAGAAAAAAAAAGTGTTTTATGGGGTGGAGGGGTAAAGGTTTGATAGTTCACAATTGATTTCTCTCCCTCCCACAATGGAAGCTGCCTTTTTGGATTAATTATGCATGTGAACAGTCATTGAGATCAGAGATAATATTTTAATCCCTGTGAGTTTAATCTTTTATCTTCTAAAATGTTTTTATACAGCTTCTGCTCAGTTAGTGGGAGGATGATGGTGATCCAAGTCTGAGCTCCATGTACCAGTTGATAAAATATATAGATGTGTTTGCAAACCCCCCAGAAACATTCCCATTTCTAGACTTGAACTTTAGTGGAAAGGTCTGTAGGTAATGCCATGAGAGAGACCATTCAGACATAAAAATGTTGGAAATTTCATGTACAAGTTTCTCTTCATGAATTTGCCACATAGAATTTCAGACTTGCTAGGTGTCAGATATTTCTCCTTTTTCCTAAAATTTTGGATACTGGATAATTTTGGAATTTTGGATAATTTTGCAAACCAAACCTGACTTCCAAATATGTTGAGGTTCACCCAATACTAGTTTGTGAAGCCTGCACACTTTCACTGAGGAGGTCGTCAGTAGACATTGGTGTGCTGCGCGCACATACATAAATTGCTTTGTTCTTCTGGATCTGAAGAAGAGCTCTGTATAGTTTTGAAAGCCTGTGTCTCTCACCAACACAAGCTGGTCCAACAGAAGATATTACCTCATCCGCCTTGTCTCTCTCCAGATGTATATGTAAATTTAACTTTCTTCTTACATTAATTGGTGAGAATAAGATGAAAATTTAGCCCTGAGAGATGAACTAATGGTCATTATTATTATTTCCTGTTGTAATAAACAATATTACTGACGCTGGTGCTATTACCAGATGTTTCAAAGATGTCAGTCTTAACACAGAACAGTAATAGTGATTCTGAGGCCACTTTTCTAACACACTATCCCCTCCTAAAAAATATCTTTTTATCATTTTCCCTAGTTCCCATTCTTCTTTAGATAATTTTTGTTATGAATAATTCCCTCTTTTATCCAAAGCTCACCTGTAATGTTCTGATTTCGCTTATTTAGTATAAAGTTAGCAGAGAATATATGTGTAGTTTATTGTAAAGCTGATGACGAAAAATTTTGGAACTCATAGCAGTCCTCAAAAAGCAGTGGACAAGGCACATAATGTTTCACCATAACTTACACCACTTAAGTTCATTCATTTTAATACATCAGCCTTCCAACAAACAGCTCCATTTTTCAGAAACTGCAAATCTGATGTTGACGTTGTGTTATGGAGTCAGTCCGAAAGGATTACAATAGAAAACACTACAGTGATAACTGGCAAGCCATGGTCTTATTAAGGGTCTGCTGGTATTTCCATTATAACTCAGTCATTTCAGTTCCCTTCTAATCAAAACTTCAGATGCTGTCTTTCCTTTATATGGATAAAAATCACTATAATTTTTTAAACTCCAGCTTTTAGATACTTAGGGCAGGTCTACACTGCCTGACATTTTCAGTGGCAGTCAGAGGTATGCAAGACTAACATGGCTTCCCTTTTGGAACTTAAAATAATTTGTGTATCACAGTTCGACTGCCCAACAACCAGGATGTCCACTGCACTGAGTCGAAGGAAGGGGCCTCCCTTCCAGTCCATGCAGCTCCAGTTTCCAGGGTGGTGGTCAGAGACTGGCTTCCTGATTAACTGAGTGGGTCTTCACAGACTTGATCAGTTGACTGGGAAGATCAATCCAATGGTGGTAATTTTGCTGCTGTTAGTGAAAACTAGCCCTTAGAGCCATAACTTTTTAGGTGGCCTGTGGAGGATGATGGTTTCAACTGGGTTTTGAAGCGGACACATGATAGCTATGATTCGGGGTGGGGGGGCTGTTTGAGTTGGCTTTTTTTTTAGACTATATAAATGGAAGAAAAGTGGAGACTTGTGATGCTTGTGGGGGTGGGGTGGCAACCCATGTAGCCATACTTAACTGCACAAATATTACAGTGAAGGGCATCTGAGAAATATATTCAATTAATAACACATTATGCAAGGCCTGATAAGCCTAAGCCTGTGACTGAAAAAATGGATTAAAAGACAGAACTCTTCCCACCATCCCTGGAGTTTTGCATTCCTCTGCCACACCTTATGTCCTAACTTGTTTTTCTGGACACTGAGAAACCCTGAGGTATGTAAAGAAATCTTTCACACACCCTCCACTGACTCCAAGATCCATCTTGGGTATAAATAACTTGTGCCCCACCATATAGCCACAGGCTTGCCTTCCAAGTAAACAAACCCTTTTGGATCTTAGATGCATCTTTCTTTTTAGTTAAGTTAAGAAAGCAGCAGCATTTTGGAAAGATATGAAATGTTGTGCAAGTGTTAAGTATCGATAAAAATTCAGCAACCTATTTGGGCAAAAAATAATTCCAAAGAGCCAAAGCTTTTGCGAAAATACCACTAAGTTTTTGTGCGTATACCTCAAACCCTTTTTAAATTAAAGAAGATTTAAAAAACCCGGCAGCACTTTGTATTTCCATTAACTGCCCCTGTGTGCTGGACTGTTTGCCAACTTGCTTATTTTGCCCAAGTTTCACAAGGGCTGGTTATTTCTAGATAGCTACTAGGACCATTCTCTGCTGGCTTGCTATTCAGAGAAGACAAATGAACTGCTTCTTCCATTCCAGCCAAACTTTGAAACCATTGGCAATGAAGCCCTATAGGACAATAACATACTACTGAGGCACAATACAGTCTGTTTTAAAATGCTGAAATAAGTAAAAATGGAAATGAATCCTGTTTTGGTATACACATGCCTAGCAGAATTTAAAGTTTTACCCATACACATCTTATTAAGACTAATAAATTAGATGAAAAATTTATGGTTTTCCTTAAGCAGCTCTTTAGGTCTGCCCTAGCAGACTTGACTAGACCTACTGCTCTGATTTGCTGTTACTGTATGACCAGATCCTATGTTTTACACCCCTTTGCGTTTATTTTCATTCCATTCTGTAAGTTCACTCATCTTCAAAACATCTGAAGAAGTGGGATTTTCTCCCATGAAAGCTCATGAAAAAAATAAAGCTGTGTTATGGAGTCAGCATATGACTCCTTGTTTTTTTTTTTGCTTGACTAGACATAGACATTGAAACAAGTATTGGAAAATGGTGGAAGACAGAAGGAAAAAAAATACCAAAGCCACGATTTTACAGGACATTATTTTGCTAGGGAGCTGGTGTCAGTAAAAGGGTACCTACCTGAACAAAAGCCACTACCCAGAAATGTAGTTTGGCTTAAAATATTGAAACAAGTGCAGTCAAGAAGTAAGTGGCTCTGTGAAACGAAAAAAAGCAGCTTTCACTCAAGAAAGGGAGCTCTCTTTCTTCATTTACGTACAAAGCGCAAATAGCAAGAGACTCACAAAAATAAATTCCTTCATCATTTCTTGTGGTGGTGAACTTCTTTGCTGCCTCTGTTATAACAGGCAGTAGCAGCATTTTTTGAAGTATTACTGTTCAATCTTAAAAAGGGACATACCTGGGAGAAAGAATAGTGCTGGCTATGTTCTACAAATGTATCAATAGGTGTCACAGTGGTTACATTTTGTCCCTAAAAGTGTCAGGGTATGTCTACACTGCAAAGTTTTTTTCAAAATAAGGAGGCTTATTTCAAAAAGACCTTTAACCTGTCTATGCAGGCATTTAGGTATTTCAAAATAAGTGCTTCATTATTTCAAAATAATGAAGCGCTATTTCGAGATAACTAAACCTGCATTTATTTCAAAAGAGCAATTCTTTCAAAATAGTTATTTTGAAAAAAGCCATTCCAAGTGGCAGAACTGGCTTTTTTGTACATAATAGACCTATATGTTGCATTGCATTTCCCTATTTTGAAATAGAGAGTTTAGAGAAGACTCTCTATTTTGAAATAAAAACTTCTGACTTATTTCAAAATAAACAGTCTTCCCTGGACTACTATTTTTGAAATAATAATTTTGAAATAATGTTCACTCAAAATATTTATTTCAAACCAAAATTGAAATAGTTATTTTGAAATATCTGTGACAGTGTAGACATAGCCTCAGTGTGCCATGGAACCTCCCGTTATGTTAGCTGGGGCTACGATTTTTTCTCTCATTCGGTTAATGTCTCCTGGTTCATAATAAACTATGTCAGGTGGCGGCAGGCTGAGGGGGGAGGAATCATATCTAAATTACAAAAAACAAAACAAAACAAAAAAAAAAGCACAGCTTCAAAACACCTGCAAAAATAGCAGTGATATTTAAAAGATTTTAATGTTTTTGAGAACTTATAGCTGCTTCCAAGAATCAAAGTAAAACTCAGTGCATTTGTTTACATAAATCCTAATCTTAGATACTTCAGTGTGAACAATTTCATACAACAATAAATTGTATTAGATCGTAAAACTGTCAGGAGGAAGAATTTCTTAAAGCAAGCGTGTCCAGTAAATATACCGTTTCCTTAAACAGTGACAAAGTGGAAGACTTTAGAAGTTCTAAAAAGATTGCTTAATGGGCTAAACAAGTTTTTATTGCCATTTTTACAGCAGCTCATTCTCTCGTTTTGGAAGTGCCAGCTGGTGTGAGGAAAGGAAGTGGACTGTTACATGCTCTTAGCAGAAGTAAGGTGGTTGTGCAGATGGAAATCTAATGTTGAGAGCAAAGGTTAATCTGAGCTGTGTACAAGAGGAAGTAGCTGCTTGTGTCACTTGTAGTTCATTGAGGGCTTGATCAACTTTCTGTTGCTTTCCTTTGTTTTTTCAAATGCAAGTCAGCCAAGTAAATAGAACTGCTCAGATTCTGCTCGCAGCTTTACCTGGGCGTACCAGTGAGGTCACTGTTGCTTGACTTGAATGGGGATGCGCTGAACAGCTGAAGACAGAATTTGTTTCTTCAACAGTCTGAAGTGGATCCTTTATGTACCCGAACCATACTTCCCTCCCCTACAATATCACCTTTTCTTGTTAGAATCTTTCCTGATTGTCACCATTTCCCCCCACCCCCAACCCACCTTTACCACTGCACCACATGCACCAGTGCCTAGTGCTCAGTGTTCCACGTCTCTCCGAGTATTGTTTAAAATCACAGCCATTGAATTCATTCTCTGCCTACCAACAGCTATACTGAAGCTGGCAGTTTGTGTTTATAGATGACATGTAGGCACAGTGATTATTGCTCACAGTTCTTTGAAAATAACAACCACACATTCATCTTCTTTTGTTATAGTTGGCAGGCACTGTATAGTTCCAAAGGGGCACCAGATGCTTAAAGATGGGAAACTCAAAACTTCAAAGCATCTGATGAAGTGGGATTTTCTCCCATGAAAGCTCATGCAATAAATAAATTTGTTAGTCTTTAAGTGCCACAGGACTCTTTGTATGTTGGCCTGAGCCATAAAATCATTGCTATCCCTTTTGCAGCTATAATTACTTTTCTTTTTCAGAAAGTGATGTTTATTCCAAATGGATTTAACGTGGGGCGAGTACAAAAGACAAGGAATCTGGTGGCACTTTTAAAGATTAACAAATATATTTATCACATGAGTTTTTGTGGGAGAAAATCCCACTTCATCAGTCTCTTCAAAGTATCTGATGACATCTGATTTTCTCCCACAAAAGCTCATGAGATAAATAAATTCGTTAGTCTTTAAAAGTGCCACCAGACTCCTTGTGTGTTTAGCTGGACTAGACTAGCTCAGCTACCCCTTTGGAACTTGGCATCATGGATAGAGTGGTTAGCTGTGTGACCACTTGGGACTATGAGACCATTGTTAGGATCAATATATGCAAACACATCTGTCACTGCTACAACTTTGTTCTTCCACCACCATTCTCCCTCTTTTATTGACATATATTATCTAAAGCTGAGACTATATGATTTCTCTGGAACAGGGCCTGCCTTTGTTGTTTGTTTGTAGAATGCGGCCCTAATCCTTGTCTGAAGGCCCTTAGGCATTACTGTGAAAGTAATAAGAAATAAATAGCTTCTCTCAAATCATTTGAAAAATAGATATTTTATAGTAGATTTTTATTTAGAAATGTAGACTATGTGGTGCAACAAAATATGACAGTAAGGTTTGCTATTTACTCCAATTCATTGTATTTTTTTCTTCTATGGGGTTAAGGTGATTTTTTGCATAAATTGTATCATTTAGCCTTTGGACCCAGAACAGCTAGATGGAGCTCTTCCCTTTACAATTAATGGGAAACTATCTTTAGGAATTAATTAAATATTAGGCCCAATTCTGCAGAACTTTATTTATACAACAGTCCCATTGCTTCAATGGAATTGGTCATGAATAAGTGCTACTGACACTAAAAAGGCTTTTTTAAAGATTGGGCCCAACATTGTATATAAGGCTTGTATTATTGCTATGCATGTGAGCAGCATTATAGCTGCCTCTAGAATACACAGATCTATGTCTCAGTTACTGACACAAAAGGTGGAATGAAAGTAGATTAGATGTAACCTAACAAGCAGTTGTGTGGCACTTTAAGACTAACAGACTTATTTTTTGCATGAGCTTTCGTGGGACACCCCCTTGCATTTAGTTTCATTCCTTTCTGTAAGTTCACCCATCTTCGAAGCATCTGAGGAAGTGGGATCTTCTCCCACGAAAGCTCATGCAAAAAATAAATCTGTTAGTCTTAAAGTGCCACACAACTCCTTGTTGTTTTTTCACTGGACTAGACTAACACGGCTATCCCTTTGGAAACTGACTAGATGTAACCTGAAAGTGACCAGGCAGGCAGCATCTCTGTAGGATAACTTCCTGTAATTTATACACTCATATGGATATAAGTTATATGGTTTACTTAGGTAAATTAGCCAATGGAATGCCTTTAACAAATATGTTGAAACAAGGCATGTAACAAGATGATCTTTGATAGAACTGTCGAAATAATTAGACATTCATTTGCTTTACCTCAGTTAAAATGGGGTGACGGAGCCAACAACCACTCTCACCCTAATGTTAAACAAGCAAGGAGTCCTGTGGCACTTAAAGACTAACAAAATTATTTATCTCGTGAGCTTTTGAGGGGAGAAATCCCACTTCACTTTTCAAAGCGTCTGACGAAGTAGGATTTTCTCCCATGAAAGCTCATGCAATAAATGATTTGTTAGTCTTTAACAGTGCTGTAGGACTCCATGTTTGTTTTGCTGAATTAGACTAACATGTCTACCCCTTTGGAGCCCTAATACTAGTTACTCCTGCTTAATTATTGACCTTTTACACTAGTGGTAAAGTTTAAGATAGCTGTTATTTCCTCTCCTGTCTGATTTCCTTAAGTGTACCTTCCACCTTCTGTCCACCTTCAGGAAAGGAGGATAAACAAAAGGAGAGACGCATGTTACCCAAACAGAAAAAGGTTATCAATTCAGTATTTATTTAAGCATAAGCATATACTGCGTGTTGTATGAATAAAGTAAAACTTTATACACTAGGATCAGCGAGTGTTGGCTTTTTTTTTCAAATTCTTTAGTGCCTTTCGTACTGGGTCAGAACCAATGCCCATTAAAACCTATTGAAATATTTCTCTTAACTTGAATGGGCTTTGATCAGGCACCCTCAAAAAGTATAGGTTTTACCTGGCAGCAGCAACTACCAAGGTAATTGTGAGCTAAAAATAGTCCATATTTACTCACTGCTATCTTTAACCTCAATTCAGGGAAAATTTTAAGTATATATTTGTCATGCAGGACAGCAAAAATTCCATTGATTTAGGCACATGCCTAACTTTAAGCATGTGTTAAAGTGATGTTTCGAATAGGGATGATATCCTGAGTTGGGAATTTTATGGCTTGAGAAATGAAAAAAAGCTGGATGGGAAATGTTTAATTCCACTGAAGTGTAACAAAGAAGCTCTGTAGTTTAAATCAAGTCTCTTTCCTCTTGTTAGGAAACAATGCAAGAAAACCTTACGTAGCATAATAATTTTTCTTTAAATTCAAACCTTTGGCATAGAATAATAACTGTTAAAAAAAATGGAACAAAAAGCTTCCAAATGGGTGTCTGTCATTTCCCATTCACTACTCTGTGTTCCACTTGGATAAGCATCAATGAATCATCACAAGGAGTTGGCCCGAGGTTCAGTTTTGTAATCAAATCTAATTTTGCTGCTGTGGTTTTCACAACCATGGGGATTAAAAAGAGCATAAATTATGAGTTTGAGCTACTTCAATCATTTAAGCACAAAGATTTAAGTTGTTGCACATACTTTAGAGTTGTAATCAACGTGGTTTTAATTATTTATTTTTCCCTTTCAGTGCTCTTGTTGGAAACAAGATGCCTTAATAGATGGAAGTAATTTATTGCTGAACTGTTGCAGATTAATAGACAGTGAAATCTTCTGAAATACCTGACTATGTATTTATAGTCAGATAGCAAACCCCGTAAATAATCAGCAAGTCCCATTTCTATATAGCCGCAACCAGCTTTTTGGGTCACAAAATGGTGGCAGGAATCCAGATAGTCAGATATCTGGATAAAGTAAGCAGGGATTAACCAAGGCTCAGTGATGTTTCATGGAAGAAGAAAGAATTAATGCCAGTTCAGAGTTCAGAAGGACAGATGAGAAGCTATATGGAATGCCCCAGCCCCCTCTATATGTGACTAGCATGGGGCTTCACAATTCTGCTGTTGACTCCAGCCCTCCCCTTCCTCTCTCTCCCCGGGGTTGTCACCATGCTGAAAACTGCTGATGGATTCCTGGTCACAACTGGGTGAGGGGGGATGGCACTTGTTAGCTCCACCTTGAGCACAAAGCAAGTGGCTCTCTGGAAAAAGAGAGTCTGGGCTGAACAGCCCTTAGGGAAGAAAGCAACCAAAGCACATTGAAATTTAGTTTTCAAGTCTTTATCTAGTCACCACTTCCTTCTCTGCCAATGATGCCCCACTTCACTGTCCACATGGTTGACTGCATCTTCTGAAAGCATCTTCATTCTGTCTGCCACACTGCTCTCAAAGTGAGACATTCCCCAAACTCCTCTATACAGCCATTACTACCCTCTCTTTCAAATCTTTTTTTGCAAGGGCCCCTCTTCCTGTTATGTCTACAGGAAACTGCAGACTGATAATGGCCAGTAGGGATTACTAGCGAGAAGGTGAATGAGGTGATAGCTTTTATTGGACAAACAGCTGTTGGTGAGAGAGATGAGCTTTGAGACAGAGAACTCTCCTTTATGTCTGGGAAAGGCACTCATGATGTCATAGCTAAACACAAGGTGGAACAGATAATTTAGCATGTCATTCTAAAGCATTGGTGCACAAGGGGAGCAATGCCTTGTGGGGGGGGTCCATAAGAGGTTCTTTCGGGGAGCCATGATGAAGCTTTACTCATAGACTCTAAGGTCAGAAGGGACCAATATGATCATCTAGTCAGACCTCCTGCACAGTGCAGGCCACAAAACCCCACCAACCCACTCCTACAATGAACCTCAGACCCATAACTGAGCTATTAAAGTCCTCAAATCATGATTTAAAGACTTTAATAGAAAGAATCAACCAGCAAGTAAGCCATGCCCAATGCTACAGAAGAAGGCAAAAAAAACCCAGCGCCCAAGCCAATCTGCCCTGGGGGAAAATTCCTTCCCGACCCCAAATATGGTGATCAGTTAAACCCTGAGCATGAGGTCAAGTCCACAACAGCCAGTCAAGAAGAACTTCATTAATATCAGTTTTCATAGCAGACTTGCTAGCTCCCCATTCCCACCCTGTCTTCTGCTTCTGCCGCAATGGGGCACTAAGGCTATGTCCACACATCCATCATTATTTAGAAATAACCCATTTTGAAATGAGTTATTTTGAAATAAAGTCCTTATTTTGAAATAAGTTAATTTGAATTTACAGTTTGTTAATTCGAATTAAGGGAAAGCCTGCTTTTGAAATAGCCCTTGTTTCAAAATGGTTATGTCGAAACAAGGCTGTTTGGACATGTTGTTTCAAAATGGTTGTTTTGAAACAATGTTGTTGTTTCGAAACAACATGTCCAAACGCCATTGTTTCGAAACAACCATTTTGAAACAACGGCTATTTCAATTAGATGTGAGGTTTAACGGTTTCGAAATAATGGCCCTTATTTCGAAACAACGGGTCCTGTTGTTTCGAAATAACGGTGCGTCGTGTGGACATGCCTCTTCTTATTTCAAAACAACCTCTGTTGTTTTGAAATAAGAAGCCTGTGTGGCCATACCCTAAGTCCGCTGTGAAAAGTGATATTAACAAACATCACTGTTCACAATGCAACTCCGACTGCTGCCCTGCTGCTGGTGGTATTTACATGGCTGTCAGAGCTAGACAGCTGGCAAGCAGCAGCTGCTGGCTGCAGCAATGTTGTTTGGGGAGCAGGATTTAAAAAATAATCCTGCACGTGGCTCCACAGCAGCACACGTTTTGACACCATAGAAAGTGCAAAGTGAAGAGTTCAATCAATCAAATCATAGGGCTGGAAGGGACCTCATGAGATCATCGAGTCCAACCCCCTGAGAATTGAAGCCAGGACCTTCTGCCTGTTAAGTAGAGGTGCTAGCTACTACACTATTTGCAGGGCTTTGAGGCATAGGTGGTATCAAGTGCACTATTTGTGTGTATTACCCGATGATGGTTAGTTCTGTTTATTTCAAACAAAATTAATAAGTGGAGTAGTAAATGTTGCGGTGTTTCTGATTCCTCAGCAGATGCTAATGTTGCTCCAATAAAAGTCAAAAACAAACCCATTGATACTAAAAGTAATGGAGCTGAACTTGTACATGAAGGTTGGCACTAGAAAGTCTGCTGTGAAAAGTCATATCAAAGAACTTTTCAGTTTTAAATTTTAAAAAAAAATATCAAGATGAATATATAAAATCAAAATTTCCATGGATTCTTGTCAATCTTGCACAATGACTACTATGGGTATGTCCACACTCACTCTTTAAACCAAAATAATGCTGATTATTTTGATTTAAAAGATTGCATGTTCATCCTACGTTTCCTTTTTTCAAAATAAGGAGCTCCCTCATTTCAAAACAAGGAAAGTCATTTTGATCTAATAAAACCTAGTATTATATCGAAATGATGGTTAAATTGAAATTGTTATTTTGAAATAACACAGTGTAGACATTTTATTTTGATTTAACACTTTTTGCCCTTCTCCTTCCTAGGGTGCTTTCCTTTTTCTATACATTGGGTGGGGGCATGACCCTTCTAGGGGGCCATTTTGCCACACCTCTCATGGTGCTCCTCTCCGAAACTGAACTAGCAAGTCCTGTCCATGGACATGCTAGTTTGATTTGAGTTTCTAGTGCGGACATGTTAAATCGATTTAACTTAAATTGATTTAAGGATTTTTATATTGATTTTATTAAATTGATTTAACTTAAATTGATTTACCTGCCTAAGTATGGACATAGCCTATGTGTTCTGTGTTCTGAAGTGACAGCACGCAGGTGCTAGCAAGTGACAGCATGAAACCTTCAACTCTCAGACAGCACCTGATTATGAAACAGTCTGAACAAGCAAATAAAGATGTTAACTTTCTCAAACACCATGCTAAGTCATTGAGCGGTCAAAAAGACATGATGAAAAAATAAGTGACTGTTCCATCAAAAGATCTGAAAGCATCCTTTGAAGTAGCATACTTGATTGCTAAATTGATGAAGCTGCCATACCACTCATGAGACGTTAGTATTACCAGCTTCAATAAAGGATGTGTCAAATTACGCATGGCGTGAAATTTTGAGAACCATTCCTTTGTCACAGGATATAGTGAGCTGGTGGATTAATATTTTTCTGAAGCTATGAAGCTGCAGCTTTTGACTAGAATCCAGGCTGCTTCCAGAAAGTGGCAGGAGGCTCGAAGATGGCCCTTGATGCTTCCTGCAAGCGGCACGAGCTGTCTCCAAGCCCCCAGCCACTTGTGGGAAGCAGTAGGAACTGGCTCTGGCTTCGAGCCTCCTGCAAGCAACTTGAAGCTGGATCCAGCCCTGGCCCCTGCTGCTATCAGCAAGCGGCAGCAGCTGGGGCTGGATTGGTCCTCAGAGCAGGATCGGGGGGGGGCAGGTCTCAACCCTAGCCAGTAACATTCCTGGTTGCTGGTGAATATCTACTTAAGATTGGGGGTCTCTCTGTAAGCAAGGAGATGACTTTTTCCCAAGGCTTGAGACACTGAGGGATTATCTTAGAATAGGCTGTAGGTCCTTGATGATGTGTTGTGGAGGCCGGGCTTGGGGGTTGTAGGTGGTGACTAATGGCATTCTGTTCTTTTCTTTCTTGGGCTTCTCCTGTAGTAGCTAACTTTGGAGTACCTGCCTGGCTCTGTCAATCTATACCCTCATCTATACTGCTTTTATTAGGACTGTAGCTTAATTAGAGTTAATACAGGTGTATCTACAGGAACTCTAAATTCCCCTCCTTAAGTGTCTGACAAACTGGGATTTTTTTTTCCCATGGAAAGCTCATGTGATAAATAACTGTGTTAATCTTTAAGTGCCACAGGACTCCTTGTTTGTTTTACTGAACTTGACTAACATGGCTACCCCTTTGGAACCTGGTGTATCTTTCTGTTTTACAATCCCCTATGTAATTTCATGGTCACTATTGGTTACATGCCAAAATGCAATTGCTATTTGTTCACTATCAGTAAAATCAGGAGTTTCATCTTGTATCACATTGAAGTATCTGGCAGTGACTAATTAATTTCTTAGTTTATTCTGTATAATAATAACTAAAGCAGACAGCATGTCATTCTGAAAATTGTTTAATAAGTAGGTGGCATTTCCTGCACATGAGTCATTCCTTCTTCCATATAAGGATCCCAGTGATTAAGATAAGCAACAATGTCCAAGAAGAGCCCTGTGAAGCTGCACATTCATTATGTCCCAAAAAGCCAAGTGTCCCCAAATGTATAACACAGATCTACTAGACATGTAATATACACCATCTATTGCTCATTTTCCATTTTTTTTTAAATCCTTGAATAGCTTTGCTTGCGGTAGTTCTAATCCATATGTTTAAAATTATTCAACTGCTGTTCCATGCCAGGTAGTATTTGCACGATCTTTAAATTTTTTAGGTCCTTTTTTCCAGTTGTGACAGCCAGATGATATCGAAGCTAGGTTGCTTTTGCTTCTTAAATCACACAAAAAAAATCTACATGAAAAACTGTCATATTTTCCTCACAATATTCAAGCCAAGAGGCTATATCTGTTATTTTCTACCATGTTGCATAAAACAAGTGTGATTTATTTATAACAGTATTCCGCATACGGTGATGTAGTACTTGCTTTACAATGTGTAAGAGTTCAATTTCATTAGATGAAAAGGGCTGTCCATGACCATATTTACTTGACAACTCACTTTTAGAGAAGCCTTCAGCTCCTGAAAAAGAAGCAAGGAGTCCTGTGGCACTTCAGGACTAACAAATTTATTTATCACACAAGCTTTTGTGGGATAAAATACCACTTCGTCAGATGCTTTGAAGATGGGAGAATTCACAGAATGGGAGGAAAATAAATGTAGGAGAGTGTAAGACATGTGATCAGGTCATACTGTAATAGCAAATCAAAGCAGTTGCTAAGATTAAAACACTGGGAAACAGAACATAGAGGAAGGTGAAGACAAATCACCTGTTGTAGTGGGAAAAGAATTCATAGTCACAATTTAATTCTGCTTTAACACAATTTAATCTGCATATGAGTTCTAGTTCAGCTGTTTCTCTTTGAAGCCTTGATGTCCCATTGGCTTGCTCGAGCATAGCTATTAACAAATCATCCACACAGTGATAAGAAAGATGGAAGTGCTAAGTGGCTGGTTTTTGAATGTTGTGATTTCCGATGTCAGTTTTGTGCCCATTTATTCTTTTGCACAGAGATTGTCCTGTTTGTCCAATGTATAAGGTGTGGGGGCATTTCTGGCACATGATGGCATAAATCACATTAGTGGATGAGCAGGTGAATAAGCCCTTGGTGGAGTAGCTGGCTTGATTAGGTCCTATGATGGTGTCTTTTGTGCAGATATGTGCAGAAAGTTGGCAGCATGGTTTGTTGCAGGGGCATGTGCCTGCTTTAATGTTTCTGCTGTTAGGTCTGTAGTTGCTGCTGAGTATCTGTTTAAGGTTAGGTGGCTGTCTGTAGGTGAGGAGAGGTCTGTCTCCCAAGGCATTAGAGAGTGAGGTATCATCTCGTAGAATAGGGTATAGGTCGGGGATCAGCAATGCAGGATCAGTGAGCCAGCTTTGGCTCACTGAGCATCCCCTTCTGACCCCCTGGCAGTCTCTGACATGGAGCCAGCTGTGTTCCAGGGACTCCTGGCTCACCCCTCCGCCCCACCACAACGGCATGAGCTGGAGCCAGCTGGGGGGGGGTGGGGTGCAGGCGGTGCACGCTCCCTTCCTCCCTCCTTCCGCTGGCGAGGAGGAGCAGAGGGGCCCTGCCTACCCGCCAGTCCTCTTTCCCAGGGGAGACCTGCGGCTTGCGGAGGTGGGTCCCTGGAACAGCCCCTCCACGGAGTTTGGGCCATTTCGACCTGACTGCTCCAGCTCTGAATGGGCCCAACTGAGGGCCTGGTGGTGAAGTGGCCTCCTTTGAGCCTTGGAGCTGCCAGGTCAAAGTGGCCTTAACTCTGTGGAGGGGCCATTCCGGGGCCCCACCTCCGCAAGCCACAGCTCCATTGTCGGCCTCTCCTGGGAAAGAGGGCTGGCTGGCAGGTAGGGCAGCTCTGCTCTGCTCTGCCAGTGCAGAGAGGAAGGGAGCGAGAGTGTGCTGCCCACACACCACCCCCACCAGCACTAGGGGCCGCAGCCACTGGGCCGGCTCCTGCTCATGCAGTTGTTGGGGGGGGGGGGGATGGTTCTTCTCCATCACCTGGTTGCCGATCCTTGCTGTAGGTCCTTGATCTGTTGTAGAGGTCTGACTTGGGGGTTGTATGTGGTGACCAGTGGTAGTCTATTGTTTTCTTTCTTGGGCCTCTCCTGCAGTAGTTGACTATGGGGTACCCATCTGGCTCTGTCAATCTGTTTCTTGCTTCTGCAGGTGGGTACTGTAGTTTTAAGTATGTTTGATAGAGATTCTGAAGGTTTCAGTCTCCGTCCGAGGGATCAGAGCAAATGTGGTTATATCTTAGGGCTTGGCTGTAGACAGTGGATCCTGTGTTGTATTTAGGATGAAAGCTTGAGGGATGTAGGTAACTATACCGATCAGTAGGTTTTAGGTATAGAGTGGTGCTGATGTGGTCAGCCCTGACTTGTACTGTAGTGTCCAGAAAGTGGATCTCCTATGTGGCATGTTCCAGGCTAAGTTTGATTGTGGAGTGGAGGTTGTTGAAATATCTGTGGAAATCCTCAAGAGCATTGCTGCCATGGGTCCAGATGATGAAGATGTCATGAATGTTGCGTAAGCAGCAGAGAGGTTCTTTGGGATGAGACTTGAGGAAACATTGTTATAAGTATCCCATAAAAATGTTGGCATATTGGGGGGCCATGTGGGTACCCACAGAAGTGCCACTGATTTGGAGGTTTAAATTATCCTCAAATCTTAAATGGTTGTGGGTGAGCACAAAGTTCAGCCACATGGTGTGCTGTGGCATCATCTGGGATGGTTCTTATAATCACTTGTAATCCATCTTTGTGTGGGATGTTGGTGTAAAGAGCTTCTCCATCCATAGTGGCCAGAATGGTGGTTTCTGCAAGCTCACCAATGGATTGGATTTTTCTCAGGAAGTCCATGATGTCTTGAAGATAGCTAGGAGTGTTGATGGGATAGGGTCTGAGGAAGGAGTCCACATAGCCAGATAAACCTGAGATGATCGGGCATCGGGGGTTTCCTTTTTTATAGATTTTTGTTAGTAGATAGAATATCCCTGGTCAGGGTTCTGGTGGTATGTCTGTATACATTATTTCCTGTGTTGCCTCGGGGAGTTTTTTGAGTATGTGGTGTTGTTCCTTTTGGTATTCTTCAGTGGGGTCAGAGAAAAGTGGTTTTTAGAATATTGTGTCGGAGAGTTGGTTATAAGCCTCCTGATTATAATTCAGTTTATTCACGATGGTGACAGCACCTCCTTTGTCAGCCTCCTTAATAATAATGTCAGAGTTGTTTCTGAGGCTCTGGATGGTAATGCTTTCTGCATGACTGCAGTTATAATGTAAGGGATGTTGTTCATCCACAATTTCAGCCTTAGCAGTGTAGTGGAAACAATCAATGTAGAAGTCTAGTCTGTTGTTCTGACCCCCTGGAGGAGTCCACAGAGAATTTTTTTTTTTGCATTGTTGGGAGGAAGGTATCTGTGGGTCACTGCATTGATCTTTGGTATTATGGAGCTATTTTTTGAGTCTTAGATGGCAAAAGTAGTCCTCCAGGTCACCACAGAATTTTACTTATTTGTGGGGCTTGTGGGGCAGAAGGAAAGTCCCCAAGATAGCACAGATTCCTCTGCTGGAGAAAGTGTGTAGCATGAGAGATTAACAATGTTGTTGGCTGGGTTGAAGGTGTCACTCTTGTTGTCTTTAGTGGTGTATAGTAGTTAACAGTTTGGTCTTTTTTTCTTCTGTAGGAAAGCAAAGTGTGTGTTGTAGATGGATTTTCTCTTTTTTGTGAAGTCCAGCCATGCAGAAGAATGTGTTGTAGGGTGGTTTTGTATGAGAGAATCCACTGTTGAGAGTTCATTTTTAATTTTCTTCTGTTTGCTGTACAGGATGCTGATCAGGTGGTTTCCAAGTTTCTGTGTGAGTGTATGGCATAATCACTCACTGTAGTCTGTGTAATATGTCGATTGTAAAGGATTTTTTACCTTCAGTCCATTAGGTATAATGTCTAGTTGTTTGCATCTGGAAAGGAAGATGATGTCTGACTGAATCTGTACAAGCTGTTTAATGAAGTTGATGGATTTCCACTTTGAATGGCCATATTCAGTGTCTTGCACCTTGCCAAGTTCCAAAGGGGCAGCCATGTTAGTATAGTTCAGCAAAAGAAGCAAGGAGTCCTGTGGCACTTAAAGACTGATAAATTTATTTTATCACATGAGCTTTCATTGGAGTAAATCCCACTTTGTGAGATACTTTGAAGATGGGAGAACTTACAGATTGGGAGGAAAATAAAGGCAGGGGCATGTGGGACATGGGATCAGGTCAGACTGTAATGGCAAACCTTAAACAGATACTCAGCAGAAACTACAGACCTAACAACACAACCATTAAAGCAGGCACATACCCCTGCAACAAACCACGCTGCCAACTTTCTGCACACATCTGCACAAAAGACACCATCACAGGACCTAATCAAGGAAGCTTCTCTATCAAGGGCTCATTCACCTGCTCATCCACTAATGTGATTTATCCCATCATGTGCCAGAAATGCCCCCACACCTTATATATTGGACAAACAGGACAGTCTCTGTGCAAAACAATAAAAGAGAACAAAACTGACATCGGAAATCACAACATTCAAAAACCTATTGCTGAGCACTTCCATCTTTCTAGTCACTCTGTGGATGATTTGTTAACAGCTGTTTTCAAGCAAGTCAATGGGATATCAAGACTTCAAAGAGAAAGTACTGAAGTAGAACTGATATGCAGATTAAATTGTATGAAATCAGGATTAAATCGTGACCATGGATTCTTTTCCTTTACAACAGGTCATTTGACCTCACCTTCCTCAATGTCAGTGGTTCCCAACCTGGGGGCCACAGGCTCCTTGGGTGCCACAGAATAGCTCCAGGGGGTCTGGGGACAGGGTGGGAGCTTGGGCTGGATGCCACTGAGGTCTCCGGTTGCCACAGAAACCCAGGCTTCTGGCCAGCGGGGAGCTTGCCCCAGGCAAGGAGTTTTTAAAACTCCCCCCCTGAGCATGCAGAGCATGCACAGGGAGAGTGGCTTGAGGGATAGCCAGGTGCCAGCAGCTCTGGTGGCCAGGTAAGGGGGAGGGAAAGGGGCCTTCAGGGTATTGGGGATGGAAAACCAGCGGGGTGGGCAAAGAGTGGGCTGATGGAGTAGGCAGGGGCCATGGCCACAGCAGCCCCCATGGATGGGACCATGGTGGTTCCCCAGGTGGGGGCGGGGGGGTTGCAAAGTTTTTTTTTAGTTAGAGCGAGGTCCCCAGCCTTAAAAAGGTTGGCAACCCCTGCTCTATGTGCTGTCTCCCAGTGTCTGAATCTTGACAACTGTTTTGATTTGCTATTGTAGTCTGACCTGATCCCATGTCCCACATGCCCCCTGCATTTATTTTCCTCCCATTCTGTAAGTTCCCCCATCTTCAAAGCATTTGACGAAGTGTGATTTTTCTCCCATGAAAGCTCATGTGATAAATAAATTTGTTAGTCTTGAAGTGTCACCGGATTCCTTGCTTATTTTGCTGAATTAGACTAACATGGCTGCCCCTTTTGAACCTTCAGCTCGTGTAATTCATGTTTCAGTCATTACACATTCAGTTCTCTCACAGAGGCTGTTAGTTGAAGCACTGTCTTCTGTGAAAACGTGTCTGAAGGTCTTGGTTTTCTTCAGTAGAACTTGAGGAAAGTGCAAATGCATAATAATCAGACAGCAGAGCCTCAGATGTTGGTGACACATTTTTAAAGAATTTTATGATGTTCATTGTGCTGGGCTTTTTTATTTTATTTTATTTTATTTTAAAAATGACTATTTTTGTTCCCATTCCAGCACTACAGCTGAATTGTACCATTAATCCATCATGAGTACTCAGGTGTCCTTAACATTACAGGGAAAACTTTTGCTAACCATTTGTACACATGTGCATCCATGAGCTCAAATTATGGTGTTATGTAACATGTATGACTGAGTCAAATTCGTAGGCATTCATAACTGCAAACTGGGGATCAAAGGCATTTGGGGTTTGTTATATTAAAAGGAGACAGAGGGGAGATCAACTCCTCCAGCCCTGGAGCTGTGGCAGGGAGATCAGGCTCCTGGTGGCTGCACTGGGGAGAGGGATCTCCTCTGGCCCCAGGTCTGTGGCAGGGTTACAAAGCTCATCCAGCCTGGGAGCTCCACTGAGAAGAACAAAATCATCCAGCCCTGGTCCTATGGTGGGGAGAGAGAGGCTATGTTTACACTGGAAAATTAGTCCTGACTAAGGAGCCTTTGTCTGGACTAATTTAGCCCATGGCTATACTAGGCTTTGCCTAGTCTGAACTAAGAAATTTCTTAGTTCAAACTAGGCAAAGCTTAGTCCAAACTATAAAGACCTGGCGCTAGTCTGGACTTCTGTGCTTAGTTTGAACTTTAGTTCAAACTAGGCATGGGCAAGACCTGGACTAAGGCTTAGTCCAAACTTAAAAAGTTCCAACTAAGCTGTTAGTTTGAATTAACAATGCATTCTAGTTTGAACTAAGTGTTAGTTTGAACTAGAAAGCATGGTTAGTTCAAACTAAAAAGTCCACAGTTAATTCAAACTAGCCCACAGTTATTTTGGACTAACCTCAGCCTTCTTTAGTTTGGCCTAGCAAGTCTGAACTAAAATTTCAGATGTAGACGTCCCCAGAGAGAACTCTTCTGGCCCCAGAGTTGGAGGAGTTCTGTGCCTGTGATACAGGCCAGGAAATCAGGGATTTCCCTATCGCCACCTGTCCTACAACCACCTGAATTTCCCAACACCCCCCCCAGCTGTCAGCTAGTAACAGTGTTGTACCAATCTAGTGAGCTCCCCAGCACTCCCCCAAACCTCCTCCTATACCCTCCCCTCCAATTTCAAGTCCTGGGGAGAATATTGCCAAGGTCTATACCTTTCCTGTTATGGCCCCAGGGCCAGAGGAGTTCTGCTGGGGTGTTCTATGGAGGGGGGGGGTGGCACACCTCTGCTTGCCATCTGGTTCACACTCTTGGTTTCAAGTATGAACTCCATCTCTTCTTGTTAGAATATAGACCTACACTGGCGGAAAACTAGTTAAAGATGGCTCTCAGTTCTTTGCTATATCATAGACTTTTTTGAAAAATTAAGTTATATCAGTGCTTCACTTCAAGGAAAGAACAACATCATCTTGCTGCTTGGTGACAAGATTTCTACATTTCTGAAGAAGAAAGCATTGCAGAGACATATGAAGGAAATGGAGACGTTTTCCACTATCTTAGTGAATTCACAGAATAAGATCAACTGGCCTACAAATGAATTGATAAAGTTGTCTCTAATCACCTGAACATCTCCATCAAGTGTTATCAAAGAAGTGTCACGGACTGCCAGCAGCAGAGGTTGATTGGATTATAAACTCTCTTTGTGCAGAGTTGGCAGCAACACATCTCCCTCTTCATGAAAAAGAAATGCTGTCAGAGCTGTCAAATGATTGCACCCAGTTGATGGAATTCAAAGGAAAAACCATGGAGCGGGGTAGAGCAGGCAACTGAGAGCCCAGGTGGCAGCTGGGTTCTAACTGGAGGCTCTGTGGAGAGTGGGGAGCTGAGCTCCCAGCTGAGAGCTTGATGCCAAACTGAGAAGCTGGGCGCTGAGCCCCTCACATTGCCTGTCTTATGTCAATCAGCTCCTGGTGAGAATGTGCATCACCAACAGGAGGGTAGCATGGATACGAAAAAGTGCAGTGATTACTGACTTGCTTTTAAGCTGACCTAACAGGCTAATGTAGGACTAGTCTACAGTAGAGAGTTCTGCCAATTCTGCTTTTTCAACAAATAAGTGGAGGTGCACGCACTGAAATGCTCCTTGAGCCAATGTAACTTCCTTGCTATGCCAACATAATAAAATCACCTCGATGAGTGGTGTACAGCTCACATTTAGTTAGTTAGGCTGATGTGGTCAGGGTGGAGAAGAAAAACTTCAGGCAGCTTTCCTTGGCAGGGAGAGGGGAGGGAAGATTCCCCTGGGAAGCTTCCCCCAGCTCCTGGAAGATAACATGTAGATGGGGAGGCAGCCCACTGGGACCCTGTAGGGCTCCCTGCGGGGAGCTGCCAGTGGAGCTGAGAGCATGGTCATTCAACTCAGCACATCGCTGACCCAAGGAGGGTAGTGTTACCATCCGTCACTGCAGTAAGTAGTGTGATGCTTGTAAGTCAACATATGATAGCTTAACTTATCTTTTTAGCGTAGATGAGGCCTCTATTGTGTAGTTTAGACATGGCCATAGAATCACTTCACCTTGAATAGTCCCCTGGAATATGTGTTAACTACTTATGTTAAACTATTTGTTTGACTTTGTGAGTACTTTTTCCAGACCTATGTAGCTTGAAAGACACTTTCATGCACGTTCTCTCTCTCTCTCTCTCACCAATAGAAGCTGGTTCAATATGATCTCACCCACCTTGTCTCTCTAATATCCTCTTGGAACTGACATGGCTACAATAACACTACATACAACAGCAAGGATTACTCACATTTATTCATTTATATTAAAAAGAAAACTTATGTGATATGACCTCTGAGTGTCTGAATGCATGTAATCTAAGTTAAGGCATGTTTATATTAATGATGCCCTTGACATCCCTCCTCTTCTTCTCCAGTTGTTTGTTACGCTCACTTGTGCTATTTCCTGTGATAAAACGTGGGATGCTATCAGATGTCTGTGGAATTGAAATCAGAATGTTTCCAGAGGGCTATTCTACATAACTAGCTATTTGTGAGAGAAGTAGGAGTCCTATTGGAATAACCATTTGTGTATATGCTTCCTTTTTAAGGTCCCTTATGCGGAAAGTTTCTTGTATTCTGAGCTGGCAGAATATTATGTAATGAACAGATTGATATTAACTATCTTCCTGTCATTGTATGAGCTAAATTGCCTGTATGGGTTAGAATGGTATTGGGGCATGAAAAACAGTGCAAGATTAAAGACAGGAAAACATTGCACTGAATCAGACCGTTCATCCTCTGGCATTGGCAGTATGTCATACTTTAGGAAAAGTATTTTATACCCATAGTCCACTAAGTCTACTTGTAATGCTGTATGGGGGGAAGGGGATATGGTGGGTTGGAATTTCTTCCTGATCCCTCAATGATTTAAAAAATGTCCTGTCCTCTTATTTACTTGAAAAATGAGTCCTAGGATGATCGAGATGTTCTAAAATAGAACAATCAGGAAGAAGTTTACTTCAGATGAAAGCAGTAGGATTAACCTTTGTGATTAGAAGCTGATAACTTTCCACAGCTGTCTTTTTTTTTATCATTAACAATACCTGCAAATACCGACTGTACTGTTAGAAGAAATTAAGAGTCACCTCTATATTTTCTTATCTTATTATTTTGTAATGGTGCTGGCTCGACCTTCACTTCCTTTTGTTTTTCTTTCCAAACAAGAGCTTGAATTAGGGTTAAAATGAAAGAGACAGCAGGTGAGAAGAGAAAACATAATGGAGCTGCATTAAAGAGAGAGTAGGAAGGCATGCCCATTAACAAAGTGATGGATAATACTGAAGAACATTTGCATATTGTGTCTTACTTAATGGCTCACAGTAAAGTAAATGAACTATGTCATGATGGACACTTCTACACACCAAGTGGTATGTACTTGTATCAACCCTGGTCTCTTTTTCAGGTACTCCCCAGAACTCACTTAATACAAGCCCTCTCTTCCCAGTCTTATTTCATATCCTATGCTGTATTGCTTACTGTCATGCTTTCCTAACCATAGTGGTAATTAAGGCTGTCCAAGACAATGTGTGATTACTGTTTTGTACGTTGCCAAATTCCACAGGGGCAGCTGTGTTAATCTAGTTCAGTAAAATAAACAAGCACTTACACACTAACAAATTTATTTATTGCATGAGCTTTCATGGGAAAAATCCCACTTCATCAGACTCTTTGAAGATGGGTAAACTTACATACTGGGAGGCAAGGGGCCAGGAGCCAGCTCCTGCTGTCAGCAGCAAGCAACTTGGAGATGGATCTGGCCCCAAGTTGCTTGCTGCAAGCAGCTTATAGCCCAATCCCGCCCTGAGTTTTTGCCACTGCCGGCAGGCAGCTTGGCAGCCTGGTCAATTTCATAGGCTGCTCCTGCTTGTGAAAGTGACCAGGCTCAGTCACTGGCCTGTAGAGTAACCTGTGAAATTGAGCAGGCTGCGGAGCCACCTGCTGGCAGTGGAAAGCGACTTGGGGCTGGATCCATCTCTGAGCCCCTTGCCATCAGCAGCAGGAGCCAGCTCCTGGCCCCTTGCAACTTGTGGCAAGGGCAGGGGTCAGATCTGTCTCCCAGCCACTTGCCACAGCTAGGGCTGGATCAGGCCCCTGGAGCCAGATTGGGCCCTCAGAGCCCAATCGGGACCTGGAGCGGGGCAGCGGGTGGGGCTGAGGCCTCTACCCTTCCTGCTCTAGGAAGTCAACTTCAAAGCTTAAGTCGACTTTCAGGGCAGGAGTTATTAAGGTGACTTAATGTAGTGCTTAAGTTGACTTAATAAATTCTAAATATAGCTGTAGAGTTGCTTAAATTGACTTAAGCCAGGTTAAATTAACGAAAGGCTCCAAGGACATACCCTTGGACAACTTTGTCAATACCATTAACAACAATAACGGCCCTGCCTGGAAAGCTACACATTTATGTCAGTTTTCCAAATTCTGCTGCATTTCATCTGAGGATCACAAATGAAATGCTTTTACAACTATTTGCTAAGCCTTACAACATCCATATGAAGTTTAAGAATAATTATGATTCCCATTTTATAAATGAATACTCCAGAATGAAACAACTGTATAATATTCAAGCATAACCTTGCAAAACCAGGGAATTATGTGCTTCAACAAGCCATCTTATAACCCCTCCAAATTTATCTTACAAGTTAAAAATAGGAGTCAAACCTCACCCCTTTTGAATATTTTAGCAAATTAAGTGAAACCATTCACTTCAAATTTTGATGTTTGAACTAATCTTGTAGTTGACATTTCACAGGACTTTCTATCTAGTCTATATTTACATATCCTTTTCCCCAGAAAAGGTTAAATATGTTTAAAGTTAAAATCTTCAATTTTTTTTAAAATTGTATTTTAATTATTATCTCTCTAGTTATTTCTCCTTCCTTCACTAATACGTCCAGTAGTCATATATATTAATGATGTGGCAGCGCCACTACACTTAAAAGTTGTACAATGACTCCTGTTTAAAAGTGGACTTAGTTTTAAGTCCTCTAAAGTCGATAAAAACAATGAGAGTCTTGTGGTACCTTAAAGACTAACAGATTTCTTTGGGCATAAACTTTCATGGGTTCCAACCCACTTTATCAGATGCATCTGACAAAAGTGGGTCAGAGTCCAGAAACGCTTATGCCCAAAGAAGTCTGTTAGGCTATGTCCACACAAAGGAAGTTAAACTGATTTAATTGAAAGTGATTTAAGTTAAATTGATATAACAATCATTAAATAGATTTAACTTAAATCGATTTGACATAAATCGATTTAACAGGTCAACCCCCCCCCCAAATTGAACTAGCATGTCTGGTGCAGGACTTGCAAGTTTGATTTAAGAGAGGGGGACTATGGGAGGTGTGACAACATGGCCCCCTGGCAGGGCCATGTTGCCACCAAATCCCCTGCCTGGGTCTACCCAGGAGATCCAGAGACGGTGGAAAAAAGCCCCCACTGGCTCCAGGCTCCTGGAGCCCAGCAGGGGAAAAACACATCCCCCCAGACTGGTGCAGCCAGGCAAGGGGGAGACGGGACCCGGTGTGCTTGGCTGCTCCCACAGCTGCTGGGCCTGCAGGGAATGGAGCCCTGTGCACCCAGCTCCCCCCAACAGCTGCTAGGCGTGCTGGGAATGGAGTTCCACACGCTTGGCTTCCCCTGCTGCTGCTGGGTGCATGGGGGGCAGGGAGCCCAGTGCCCTGCTGCTGCTGGGTGCATGGGGGGCAGGGAGCCCAGTGCCCTGCTGCTGCTGGGTGCATGGGGGGCAGGGAGCCCACACGCCCATGGGTGTGGCAGATTGGAGAGAAGAAGACAGGCCCTTGGTGACGGAAGTTCAGGTTAGGGACTGCTTAAAGAAGCTGGATGTGCACAAGTCCATGGGGCCGGATGAACTGCATCCAAGGGTGCTAAGGGAATTGGCTGATGAGATAGCAGCACCGCTGGTCAGTATCTTTCAAAACTCATGGAGAACGGGGGAGGTGCCAGAAGATTGGAAAAAAGCAAATGTAGTGCCTATTTTCAAGAAAGGGAAAAAAGAGGATCTGGGGAATTATAGACCAGTCAGCCTCACCTCAATCCCTGGAAAAATTATGGAGCAGAGTCTCAAAGAATCCATCCTCAAACACTTAGAGGAAAATAAAGTGATCAGGAACAGTCAGCATGGATTTACCAAGGGAAATCATGCCTGACCAATCTCATTTCCTTCTATGAGCAGATGACTGGTTTTCTGGATGCAGGAAGAACCGTTGATGTGATATACCTTGATTTTAGCAAGGCTTTTGATACAGTTTCCCACAGCATTCTCACTGGCAAATTAAGGAAGTATGGGTTGGATAGGTGGACTATAAGGTGGATAGAAAACTGGCTAGATCAACGGTTTCAGCGTGTAGGAATCAATGGTTCCATGTCTAGCCGGCAGCCAGGCACGAGTGGTGTGCCCCAAGGGTCGGTCCTGGGGCCGGTTCTGTTCAGCATTTTCATCAATGATCTGGATGATGGAATAGGCTGCATTCTCAGTAAGTTTGCGGATGACACCAAGCTGGGGGGACCAGTAGACATGTTGGAGGGCAAGGACAGGATTCAGGGAGACCTAGATAAATTGGAACAGTGGGCCAATAGAAATCTTATGAGGTTCAATAAGGACAAGTGTAAAATCCTGCATGTGGGCCGAAAAAACCCCATGCACCGCTACAGGCTGGGAAACATTCAGTTAAGTAGCAGCAGTGTAGAAAAGGACCTGGGGGTCATGGTGGATGGGAAGCTGGATATGAGTCAGCAGTGTGCTCTTGCTGCCAAAAAGGCCAATGGCATACTGGGCTGAATCAAAAGAAGTATTACCAGCAGATCAAGGGATGTGATCATTCCCCTCTATTCTGCACTGGTAAGGCCACATCTAGAATACTGTGTTCAGTTTTGGGCTCCCCACTATAAAAAGGACAGGGACATGCTAGAGAGAGTTCAGAGGAGGGCAACCAAAATGATTAAAGGGCTGGAGCACAAGCCCTATGAGGAAAGACTGAAAGCATTAGGCTTATTTAGCCTGCAGAAGAGAAGATTGAGGGGGGATTTGATAGCAACCTTCAACTACTTGAAGGGATGCTCTAAGGAAGAGGGAGCTCGACTGTTCTCGGTAATAACAGGACAGAACGAGGAGCAATGGTCTCAAATTGTGGTTAGGGAGGTCGAGGCTGGATATTAGAAAAAAACTTTGTTACTAGGGGAGTGGTGAAGCCTTGGAATGAGCTGCCTAGGTAGGTGGTGGAGTCTCCATCTTTGGAGGTGTTTAAGGCCCAGCTGGACAAAACCATGATTGGGATGGTTTAGTGGGAGTGGTCCTGCCTCTGGCAGGGGGTTGGACTCGATGACCTATGAGGTCCCTTCCAACCCTATGAGTCTATGATTCCAAGCTCCCCCTGCCGCTGGCCAGGCGTGTGGGTAATGGAATCCTGCGCACTCGGCTCCCCCTGCCGCTGCTGGGCGCATGGGGGCAGGTAGCCCCATGCACCCGGCTCCCCATGCTACTTCTGGGTGTGTGGGGAATGGAGTCCCATGCGCCCGGCTCCCCCTGCTGCTGCTGGGCATGTGGGAGAAGAGAGTCCTGGATGCCCTGCTCCCCCTGCCACTGCTGAGCATGTGGGGAATGGAGTCCCATGCTCCCAGCTCCCCCCACTGCTGCTGGGTGCAGGGGGAATGGAAACCCACGTGCCAGCAGTGACGGGGGGACCCAGGCATCTGGGACTCCATTCCCTGTGTAACCAGCAGGAGCAGGGGGAGCTGGATGCGTGGGACTCTGTTCCCCACGCACCCAGCCAGTAGCACGGGAAGCAAGGAGTGCCGGGCTCCTTGCCCCCATGCACCCAGCAGCTGCAGGGGATGCCAGGCGCATGGGACTCCATTCCTCCGCTTCCCCCCCCGCCCGGCCAGGGTCCTGGTTCCTTCCCTGGCTAGGGTGCTGAGGGGGACAGGTCTTCCTTCCACGGCACCATGCACCTTGGGAGGAAGGTCAAAGCCATCAAAGTGAAACAATGTTGTTTTAAAACTGTGGGTCCAAACACAGTTGTTTCAAAACAATCGTTTTGCTGCAACAGCTGTTTTGATTACCTGCTAGATTTTAACATTTCGATTCAAGTATTCATGTTTTCATATGATGGAGCTTGTCACATCGAAACAACAAAACGTGATGTGGACCTAATTTTTTTTAAAGCGAAACAACCAGTGTTGTTTCACTTTAAAACCTATGTGTGGACATACCCTTAGTCTTTGAGGTGCCACAGGAAACGTGTTTCTGCTGTACACAGACTAACATGGCTACCCCTCTGGAAATTCTAAAATCAATGTGCTTACTCAGATTACTCTGAAATGTGGTGTGCCTCAGAACAAGATATGATAGGGTTAGTGTCCTAAATTTGGAGTCAGTTCAGCCAGGGCTTCCAGCAATATAAACACCACAAGACATCCATTTAAAAAGATTCTCAGTGTTTGCCCAAACCGAGGGCACTGGGGGTGGGGTTGAAATTCGATCTTAGGCTGTTGAATTACAGAAGGAGAAGGTGAGTGATCACACCAAATTGCTTGCTTGGGGTCAAACATCCCGACTGTTTACATTACTTCCTGAAATGCTTTGCATTGTGGGTAGTAGGTGCAGGGGCTTGTGGAGAGTTAATCATCTTCTGCTCACTAGCCCTCTCCTCTTCTCTAAAGCCAAAAAAAAAAAAAAAAAAGAAACCCAGGAAATGCTTTCCTTGCTGCTTCTCTGCTGCAGACACAACACAGCTCATGCAGACAGAGGAAGTAATTGAAAGCTTCCTGGGACTGCAAGTAGTGGAGGAGTTCTTCTTTGACCTCTGCTGGAATCATTCAGTTTTAGGTGGTGTACATGCTGCAGCACACAATTGGCTGGAAACTTTTAGCCCTAGCCTGTCAGAGCAGGGTCAGTGGCCAACACCCCCTCTGGCCACTTCCACAGCTGGCCCCAACCCTGATCCCCCTCTGTTCCTTTTTCCTCCCTCAGCGACAGCTATGGAATAGCCCGTTCCTTGTGATAGCAAGGTTCCTGTTTATCTGAGTCATCTATGAACCATCTGTTCAGACTTGGGCTATGTCCACACACAAGCCCTTGTTTTGAAACAAGCCGTTTCGGAACAAACTGTTTCAAAATAAAGGCCTTATTTCGAAATGCCTTATTTGAAATAACAAAAAGCTATTTCAAAATAAGGAAAAAAGAGGAAATCGAAATAGCACTGTGACATTCTATTTCGAAATGGGGAGGGGAGGGGCAGGGAGGCCTGTGCTGGGCCGGGAACACCCGGCCCCTGGGATTCCCCTGCCTACCCCCCCCCGCTTCTGCTCCCTCCTTTCGAAACAAGAAAACATCATGTGGACATAGGGACTTTTATTTTGAAACAACCAGTGTTTTTTCAAAATAAAAGCCCTGTGTGGACATACCCTTGAAGATCTATTTGTGGACATCATCCCACCGCGACCCACAGAATCATCACAACTGGAGCTGGAACGCTGCTCCCAACCGCCACCCACCATGCCAAGGTTAAAGCTTTGTGCAAGCTGCGGCAAGGCCTTCCCAAGGGAAAACCCTCTTGAGAAGTGCCAGAGGTGCCTGGGTGAATCTCACCAGGTACATAAATGCTCCATCTGTTGGTCCTTTGAGTCACAGACCCTAAAGGACAGGGAGCAGAGGCTACGCATCTTGGCCTTAGAGCAGGCGCTACAGCCTACCCCTGGAATCTGCTGAAAAGCTGGCACTGTGAGCCAAATTGACACCGGAGTCTGCTTGGCATCACTCCCTGGAGGAGCAAAGGAGATGCTCGGCATCAGTTTTGGCACTGAAGCACAGGCACCGCTCCAGCTCTCCTGGGCCAACCCCCTCCAGGAGACAAGGCCTGGCATTGGTTCAGGTGCCTTCCACACTGGAGGCCTTTGTGGGGGTAAAGGCTTTGCTTTTGTTGCCCACCCCTACTCCACCAGAGCCAAAACCAAGAGGTAAACCAGCCTACCTCTTGGGAAAGTGGGTCAGCACAAAGCGGCGCCAGTCACTAACACCCCTGGCACCACAAGCCTCCTCGCCTCAGGTGGCCCCAGAGCAGGAGGAGGAGGTCTCAGGACCTCTGGACGCCCCTACTCCCTCTGACACTGAGCTGAGGAGGAAATACAAGTACCGTCCACATCCCGTGTCTCAGCGCCAGAGCACTGCACCGGCGCCAACCAGTCCAGTACAGCCCATGATCAAGGCGCGACATCTGCCCAGACAGTGCCAAAAGTCCAACTCCCCAAGTCCCCTGGAGCCGGCACTGCACAGGACTGCTAGCTCTGGCTGCAAGGTGGTTAGACCCCCATCTGAGGGGTCCCCGGTACTGGGCTTTTCTTGGCACAGCACTCACAACTAGTCTCCCTCACTTGGGACCTCCCTGGAGCAACCCTCCCGCAGTGCTGTATGGGGGAAAGTTCCCCAGGAGCTGTATGCCTTCCCCTCCAACTGAGTCCCTAAACCCTTGGCCTCAGTCATATAGCGAGTCATACTCCATATGGTCACTGCACATCTGGGGGTGGAAGTCAAGCCTCTCAGGGAGGACTGAGACCATTTCTTTGACTTGGGGTTTGCAGTGGCTCCAGAGGTGATCTCAGTGCAGCTACATGACAGCATCCAGAGGATTGCCAGATCCCGCTGGCAGACTTCTGCATCCACTTCACCAGTTTCCAAAGTGGCTGGGCACAAGTACCAGGTCCTCCACAGGCCTTCCCCTTTGTGGTGGGTCACCTCCTACTGGGTTCCCGGGTACTAGGGACCACCCAGGGACTAGAGGAACAGCAGTTGCCTGCCCCCTTTCCTGGAACCCCAGAAGCTAGAAGGCTGGAAATCATGGGGAGGAGGGCCCCCTCGACCTTGGTCTTCCAACTCTGGGTAGCCAACCATCAGGCACTGGTTGGTAGGTATGCACTGGACCTGTGGAAACCCATGAGATGCTTCCACGACCTCCTTCCCTGAGAACACCTCAAGGGCTATGACTTGGTCATAGAGGAGGGCATGCACAGCTCCCGTGATGTCCTCATGGCTGCAGGAGATGCTACAGACACAGCGAGCCGGGGCATCACTTCAGCTGTGGTAATGCATCACGCAGTGTGGCTCCAGGGCACTGGATTGCCACAGGAGATACAGCAGGCTGTTTTGGACCTCCCCTTTGAGGGGCGGTCCATATTTGCGGGAGCCATTGACAGGCCTACTGAGTGACACGGGGGACCCTAGGACACTAAGTGGGTCCAGAAGCAAATCCACACCATGGGGACCAAGGCAACCAACCCAACCTTGGCCGCTCTTTGAGCACCCAGAGCATCACGCTTAGTGGGGTGCCCTTCCTTTGAGCACCCCAAACTCTCTCCTCCCTGGTCGTCTACTACAACCAATGTCTGGCCAGTGCTCCTCAAAATTGCCCCCTCACATTTATCTACGGTTCCTTCTACTGCCCACCCAGGGCAACATAAAAGATGTCAACCCAGTCAGGATGGTACAAAATGATACAGGCCATCATAAGGAGTAAAACATTAGAGGGCTCCCCAATAAACAGGAGCACATATCCAGCTTCTATATACAGGGACCTATCGCGTCTCTATAGTGGCCGAGACAGGATAGGGATCAACCTCCCCCCCCACCCAGCCTAATAACATGGTTACTTCTTCAGTTCCCCCTTGCATTATAGAGGGGCCTCACAATGGGAAGATCTGCACACACTCCCTCAGGTCCTCAAACAGTTTCAGATCTTAAAGGGTAGTGGGACGCCTGCTAGCCTCCCTCAGCTTCAAGGAGTACGGGGCGGGGGGGGGGGGAGTCATGCTTGCTAACCATAGGATGGCACGTATACCCTAAGTCACTTCATCCCACCCAGTCCCTCATTCAAGGAGGATGGGCTTGTTGGGGCCTCTTCAAAACTAAAATAAGGGTGATTAAATTCGCCCCTCCTTAACTTTGCGGAAAGGGAACAAATAAATACCTTTCACTGAGGGTATGTCCACACATCTCTTTTATTTCGAAATAACACTGGTTATTTTGAAATAAAAAAGATCAGGTCCACACAATGTTTTCTTATTTCAAAATGACAGGTTCTGTCATTTCAAAATAAGAACTGTCATCTCGAAACAGTTTAAACCCCATTCATTTTGAAACAGCTGTTATTTCGAAATGGTTATTTCGAAATAACACCGTTTGGACATGTTGTTTTGAAACAACACCATTGTTTTGAAACAACTGTTTTGAAACAAGATGTCCAAACAGCATTATTTCGAAGTAACCATTGCGAAATAACAGCCGTTTCAATAGCAGGTTTTCCCTTAATTCAAATTAACATTTTCTTAATTCAAATTAACTTATTTTGAAATAAGGACTTTATTTCAAAATAACTCATTTTGAAATAACTTATTCTGAAATAACGATGTATGTGTGGACATAGCCTGAGAGAAGCACAGCTCCTTGATGATCCACCAATGGGGCAGACAAGATGGTAACCTTGAGCCAGACATGGAGAGGTTCACCAAAACCTCACCAACAGGGCACAGGCCTTTCCCCTCAGTTCCTAGCCCCAAACTTAACCCCATTAACCGGCCCCTCACTGATTCAGAAGCTGTGACTTCCCCATAGTCCTGCGAATCTCTGTTGTGGGCCACATCAGCCTACCACAGGCCCTCTCAGAACACGTGAGAGACATAAACATTGATAGGAACCTCCCTTCTCTTGCCTAGAATATTGGGTGGGCATGGGTTTTTCCCATCCTGGGGGAAAAAACGCTTGCTGGAATAAACACCACGTGTTCCACACCCCACAGTACACCAACTCCTGGGGGTTACCTGCAATGTCCTCCATCCTGTGCGATAAAAGCATAGGTCCCCAGCTCTTCAACATGCCATTAATAGCAGGCACCAGAGGGGCATTGGGAGGTATTTACCCCCCCCCCCTTTATCCCAGATGATACCCCTCTTGCCATTTGGCGCCACCTGCTTACCCCTCTCTGGTATCATTTGGCGGCACCTCTTTGGTATCATAATCTACTTTGACAATCCCATTCCCCCTTGATAGAGTGGAAGAGGTCCCAATGACCCTTCATCCCACTTCCTTCAGGTGCTGGAAGGGCATAGGGAGACCCTTCTCACAGCCCAGAGACCCGTCACCCAAGGGCATCTAAACATGGCGCTACAGTTGAACAGGGTCACTTTATGAACCCTAGGACTCAAGTGCGTAATTATTCCTTTTGGGGAACCCTCAGCCTCTGAGAAGGGGTACATGACCTATAAGACTAGACAGGCCTGGTGTCATTATTGGTACCATGACTGCAAAATTTTTCCCTACTACTCTTGATTCTGCTTCCCCAAGGGACACACGGGAGCAGCCCCTTGCACCTTTCCTTTCATGAGAATTAACTTACACGTCTTTTCCACAGGGTTCTTTCCTCCCAATTCAGTGTTAACCCCAATCCCGTCCTACTTCAATTATATGGGAGAGCTCTTCAATAGTCACTCTTGTCCCTCCTGTGGAACAAGAGATACACACTCACTCCTAAGCATCCCTGGCTAACCCTCCCATTCCCAAAGGGGCAGTTACGGGCATCTCGCCGTTGACCCCTCACAGCCAAGGAACCAACAACTGTAACTCACTTCTCCGACATGAGGCAGCCTGCTGAACTCACAAGTGGCGGACCGCCTTACTGCATGCAGGTTGGGACAGAAAATAAATAACCACCACAGGGTAGTCACATGCCTTCTGAGTATTCCACTGCCAAGGGTAATGGGAATGTATTAATGTAGACCTGCCTCCCCTTGAAGAGGCTACAGGGTAGCCTTTTCATTCGTTCCTTCATTGCTTAGGTTCTAAAGACCAGAAGGTACAGAGTGAGGGAAATGCACACTTAACTGTCCAGTTTGCGCAAATTCCTGCTGGGACCTCAGATAGGGATTCCCCTGTCTCCACATTTGTTATGCCTACAAGCCTAGGAATGACTTTACACAGGTTTTTTCTACCTCCCTGCTGTTTTACCCATTCATTCTTTATATCTCATTCTACTATCCTACCTCTTTCCTCCCAAAAAGGGCTCTGAGGAGTTTCTCTCAAAGCTCAGAGTGGGAGTTCCCTAAGAAAAAGGGACCCCACTTGCTGTTATGAGTTGTTGGAGGATCCCTCTGAGATACTCCCCTGCACCCCTCTCCCAACTACCCCTACTCCTCCTGGTACCCACATCTAATGGAGTCCCTTTGAAGGTCCAAGAACCCTCCCTGGCCAAACCTCCTAAGTAGTCGGGCCTCAACCTAAGGATCCTTTCTTCCCTTTTTTTTCAGTATTGATAGGTCAGGGGACTAGGCCCCTGTATCCTCCTTTATGTGGTTGTTTTCCCCAAACCTTCCTTCCATAATGTTGTGGGGCACCCATCCCATCGTGTGCCCTACCATGATTTTGTCCATGATGTTCCAGGCCAGTGCATCATAGATAAAGGTAACAAAAGCCATCCCACGGAGGTTGGAGAGCCAACGTTTTCCCTCCCCTCTGCTTAGGGGCTTAGCGCCCTTTTGCTTCTCAATGGGTTGGAGAAATGTTGTTGGGGACAGCAATTCCCTTTGCTTGTCACCTACTGGCATAAGGACCATCTATACTGGATCAAGATCACCCTCTCTTCAGAAAGCCTATTTCCTGATGTAGTGGTAGATAACCTCTTCGGCACCCACTCTGCAGGTCTTCTCTCAGAAGGATCTGCAGGTTGGTAGTGTGTTCATCAGTGTAAGCTTGATAACCCACCACTTTGTCTGTTCTTAAAATTGGGATGCCATTGGAGTATAGCCATGCTGATGGTGGGGGAGGGGGGGAATATTAACTCTGCCCACCATCTGAGGTATGGCTAGTAGTCACCTAAAACTGAATGATGTGAGCAGTGCTTGAAGAAGAATGGTGAGTTACTTACCAGTAACCATTCTTCTTCGAGATGGGCTGCTCACATACTTTCAGGTCTCTCTCACCATCCCTGCTACTCAGAGTTAGCGATAAGACGGGACTGAGGGGGACCAGGGTTGGGACCATCTCTATATAGCTGCGGGAGTGGGTGGAGGGGTTGTTGGCCACCAACCCTGCTCTGAAAAGCTAGGGCTAAAAGTTTCCGGCCAGTCATGCACTGCGGTATGTATACCACCTAAAACTGAATGTATGCGGGCAGCCATCTCGAAGAAGGATGGTTACTAGTAAGTAACGCACTGTTATGCTGTCATGGTAAAGAGAAGAAAAACTGATAGAGCTACTCTCTGCCTACACAGACCTAAATTAGGTTTGTAAATTTCAACCTCAGTGCAGGGGTGGTGTTAGCAGATTGAATTACCGCTCCATTCTTTTTTTCGAAGGTACTGATCTGGTAGTGGAGACAGACTGCAGGTCAAGGTAAGTAGCATTATGTTGAACTTCACTGTCAGTGACCTGCCCTTAGAAATCAGACTATTGAGCTGTGGGTCAAAATGCTGTCAATCTGTCAAGTTTCACCCAAGATATTGCATGGCACTTGCTAAATCTTTGGGGAAATCCAATGTAAGAATAGTATTTAAGAGAATGTATATATTTGCACTGCACATGTACAAACACAGAAAAATAGCTAGGGGGTTTCCTTCCCCCTATTTTTTTATGTTTTAAACTAGAGCTTTTAGGTGCTCTAAAATCAAAGCAGTCAAGTTGCTTTGAAATTTGAGAATGCAGTGATCAAAATTTTGGTTCATTTCACCAAAAGGTTCCCGAAAGCTCCTTTCCCTGCCAAAAAAGCAGTTTTCTGCCACTGTCTCATCCTGTCAAAAGAGGTACCAGCAGTGACTGGATGAATTGCTGACTTCTTGAGAGCTGTGAACTCGCTCTTCAGTTAACAAACATCCCTAACACTGTTACCACAAGCAAAGGAGTTTTGAACTAAGGGGATGAAAGTTTGATATAATTTATGAATCATGGCTGGCAATTTCTTTGGGGGGGCATGTGATCAGAGTTCTTGGAGGTACAAAATTAGACATGTGAATGCTTCCTGGCTGAGAAAGGCATTAATAGGTGATAGAGAGGGGGAAACAAACAAAGAGCGTGCCAGGAATAAAGCCTGCCAGCCCTGCCTACCCAGGCTCTTGACAGCCTAATGAGTACAGCTGAGCTGCATCAGCTAGGCTACCAGATAGAATGCTCCACCTAATTGGCTAAGGAACCTAGCAGGCTTGCTTTTAAGCCCAGTAGCAGCAGCTTGTTGGCTGCTCAAAGTATCTACTATGTTGTGATGCTGCAGGTTTGTGTCTGCTTCCTTGTGATCTGGCTCTGACCCTGGGCTCCAATTCCTGGCTACTGATGCCTGCTCTATTAAGTATGATAATCCATGTTCCACTTCCTGACAGAGAGGTTGGGTCTATAGTGAGGACTGTGGATGGTAGGGGAAGATGAGATGTGGGGGAGAAGACTGCACTTTAACCCCCTCTGCACTTTCATTCTGCTAGTATATCTTAATCATCTTGCACATCAACACTTTGTAACTGCACACATCCCAACATACCTTTCATGTAGAATAACCAAGCATCTGACAAAAGGAGGATGTGTCCTCCTTTTTATGTTCATGTCCTCTATCTGGCAAGCATTTTAAAGATACATGATTTTATCTGGCTTTTTACTTAGTGGTTAAAGTATGCTGGAATGCCCCAGAATGGTGTTCTGGGGCCCCTTATTTTAAGGGGAAGCATTCTGGGGCCTCCTTAAAACAGAAGAATGTGCCAGAATGCAGTGTTCTGGTGTGTCTACCCTAGGGCCTGCTCAAGGGGCTGTGGACTGGGGCAAGCCCAGCCACTTTTTCCCCCCTTTCTTGGTTCCTGGGGAGGTCCTGCCCCTACCAGGCCCAAGTAGTGTATGCCCCCTCTTGCCAGCTGGCACTATAACTGAAGTCTCCCAGCATAGCTGTGAGTCCCTGGGGGCCCCTTCCCTGCCCTACAAGTAAGGAGGGCTGGAAAGGGGCCTGGGGACAGTGGGGCAGCCAGGGAAAGGGCGTGGGGTGGGAAGAAGGGGTTGGGATGATGGTCTGGGAAGGTGTGGAGAGGGTTGGGGGGCTGAAGGAGAGTGAAGTGAAGATGGAGAGCTAGAGTGTGGGGGTTAGGAGGGCTGGAGTGGGGACATGGAGAAAGAGGGACCTGATGGGGGGCAGGTGTTTGGGAGGCTTGCATTCATTAATCATTACCCATTTTCCATGACATAATATGGTAATAACAGATGTATTAATACTACATTTTCTTCACATGTCCTCCTTTTTGTACTTCCTTGTCCTCCTTTCCATGCTTTGGTATCTGGTAACCCTACCTTCATGAGGTTATGCTTCCTGTCCACATTCACATGCTTAGTCATCTCTCCAGAACAAATACCTCACAGCTATGCTTTAAGAACCATTTCATAGCCTTTTCCAATTCACTCGCTGTGAAGGCATGCCTGTATTTGAGCTGGAAAATCTGATTCCCAGCTCCTCTGAACAAGTTCCAAAGGGGTAGCCACATTAGCATAGTTCAGCAAAACAAACACTTGAAGAGGGGAATTTACAGCTCCTGTGGACATGCCTGTATTAGCTCTAATAAAGCTGAAGCCCTAAAAAAAGCAGTATAGATGGGGGTAGCACAGGTGGCAATATGGGCTGGTTCCCTGAGTATGGAACCTGTGGGGGATGGAGTCAGGATGGGCTTGCCGCGTCTCACTATCCCAGTTGCCCTGCTATTTTTAGCGTGCTAGTTCAAGCAGAGCTAGGGTGGGTACATCTAAGCAAACCTGGAATCACACCTCTCAGCTCCAATGCAGTGCTACTGTTTCTCACAGGATTCTATATCAACCTCCACTTTTAGATAATGCATTAGAATTCCCTCATTCCACCACATTGCTGACAACAGCTTTTGTATTGAAGATCCTGCTATAACCTACAGAATTCTGCATTGAAATGATGCATGCTTCATCCTGAAGATGTACTTGCACCTCTTCCCTTTGCTTAGGCTCATCAGAAGATATCCAAAGGGATTGCTGTGTTAGTCTGGTCCAGCAAAAAAAACCACAGGAGTCATGTGGCACTTAAAGACTAACAGATTTATTTTTCACATGAGCTTTCATGGGAGAAAATACCACTTCGTCAGATGCTTTGAGGATGGAAGCATCTGACGAAGTGGGATTTTCTTCCATGAAAGTGCATGCGAAAAATAAATCTGTTAGTCTTTAAGTGCCACATGACTCCTTGTGTTTTTTTCATCAGAAGATGCAAACCATAGACCGCATAGCATGACCTTAGCTCTGTCGCACACCTCAAAGTAATTCACGAGTCCTATGACAAACACACCAAGCATCTCCAGCTACTGTCTCCACCACTCCTCCATCAGTGTGTAGGGCACCTGGGCTGTACGCAAGTAATTACCATTGGCTACTGATAACTCCAGGGAAACAGAAAAGGTGACTTGGGCAATTTGTCTATCTTTTAATACTGTTAGATGGAATTTTGTGATTACAAGAGGACGGGCTATAGACATGGAGATGAAGAGCAAGTACATTTCACCAGCTATGGGCTTGACAGGGTAAAGGTATGTGTGTTAATACGGTGCCTGGGCACAAAGAGGGCAGAGATACATCACCTGGTACATGAAGTGGGATTTTTCTCCCATGAAACCTCATACGATAAACTAATTTGTTAGTCTTAAGTGCCATAGGACGTCTTGTTTTGCTGAACTAGATGAACACAGCTACGCCTTTGGAACTAGTTTTCAGAAGTTTGACATTTGCTAAGCTCAGTATTTGGCGGGGGAATGACATACCACCACCAACCTTAGCTTCGTATTAACACAGGGTTTTTTTGCCACTAAATATGTATATGCGTCTCTGACTTAGACCTTCTCTAGTCTATAATAACGCTCATGCCAATAAAGCTTTTGATGCTCAGGAATGTAAAAAAAATCCCTTGAAGTCAGTGGTTTTCAAACCTTTTTTCTTGAGACCCAGTTAAAAAAAAATAATTTATGCCTGGGACCCAACAATTGCATCTTTCAGCAGTGCATTCCAGTCTCTTGGCAGCAATAGCAGGGGGTGCTGCAACTCAGTGGCTGAGGGTCTGCAATCCAGTATTGGGTCCTGACCCATGGTTTGAAAACCATTACCCTAAGTTAGTGGTTTTTCAAACGTTCTTCCTCAGGACCCAGTTTAAAAAATTCCTTTATGCCCGTGACCCAGCAATTACACTTTTAAGCAATGCACTCCAGTCTTGGCAGTTGCAGCAGGCAGTGCCACGACCCAGTGCTTGAGGGTCTGCGACCCAGTACTGGGTCCTGACCCTAAGTTCGATAACTACTGCCCTAAGTGATATACATTCTGCCAGTGTAAGGGTTTGTGTGGAGAACGCTGTCAGGCAGAGGTGGTGTATCAATATAGCTGTTCTAGAGGGGTAGCCATATTAGTTAGTCTTTAATGAAGTGGGATTTTCTCCCACAAAAGCTCATGCAATAAATAAATTTGTTAGTCTTTAAGTACCACAGGATCCCTTGTTTGTTTTGCTGAATTAGACTAATACGGCTACCCCTTCAGACCACAGGGCTTGTTTGTTTCAATATAGCTGTGCCACAGTAAGTTTTAAGAGTGTAGACTAACCCCCTGGTAGATATAGGCAATTAGGAATCTGCAAGAGACAGACTGGAGCAGACCTTTGTTTTATAGTATTGAGTAAACTGACTTTCTCACCTCTGATTAATGACGTGTTAATTTATTTCCGTGGCTGCCTTCTTGAATTGGATATTTGCCAGTTGCAGTTTGTGTGTGTGTGTCCCTGTGACTTAGAATAACAATTCCCACTGACAAGGAAGACTGTGGAGCTATTTGTGATGTATTATGAAAATCTTAATAGGAAATAGTCTAGGTAGTTGCCAAAACAAATTAATTATGAATGTTTATAATTTAGAAGTTATTAGAGTCCTTGCTGTTCAGGATATATGAGAGTGTATAAATATAAAGGATAATGACTTACGTTGTGTTTACTTAATGAATAAGACTGCCAAGGCTTCAAGCAACAATTAATAGACATGAAACTGCACTGTTTTGTACCTGAGAACAGGCACCCCAGCGATCACCACCCGGGTCCTGGAAACAGTGCAGCTTCATGTACTATAACCTCTGTCACAGCCTTGTTATCATCTCTGGAGTCTGTAGGTTTCTTTTACTGTAACAGAGGTTTTGGGGTCTTAATTCTTTGAAAAAAATTAGATAGATTTTAGCTTCTAAACATAGCTGATCCCTTTATATAAGGGGAAAACATGATTCTGCTTTGAAATATCAGTCCCCTGTTACACAACCTTTCTTTAGTTAAGGAAATAATTTCCAAACCATGCAATACCTATCTTCTCTAAGAGGCCTGGTTTTGGTTTTAAGTCTTCTCCAAAGAGATCCTGTGCCAGTCACATGGAGAGAACCAACTAACTAGAACACTAAGTCAAAAGTTACTAGAAAAACTTCACGGATGGACCAAAAAATTGAAGATGCAGCTACATTTTTGGAGCTGACACAACTTTTCTGCAAAACAAAAAAGGAGTCCTGTGGTGCTTTTAAAGACTAACAAATTTATTTTTCACATGAACTTTTGTTGGAGAAAGTCCCACTTCGTCAGACACTTGAAGTCCCACTTCATTAGATGCCAGAAAATTCTGACAAAGTGGGATTTTGTCATCAGAACATTGTCCATCTGCCTGGAATGTGGGTCCTTTATGCTGCACAGCTCATAACACAATGGCGTTGTACTGACTTCCAGCAGACTGAGAACTCTTCGCATGAACGGTCCTTCTAGTCCTGTAGTGTCCAGTCCCTCCCACTGGATACTCAGAAGCTAGCTGAGGGCTTGCCCATCACTGTCTGATATACTGCACTAAGATGGTTTCAATGAGAAAAGAATACACTTATTAACAAACAGGTATTTATGTGATAAAGAATAGATGACATGGGTGGGCTTGCAAGTCAAACCAAACAGGCTTTCTAGAAAGTACAATCTCAGTGCAAATTGAGGGCAGAATGAGTGTAAAATGTTTCTATTCTCATATTTTATCTCCTCTTGTTACCAAAGGTCTTGGTGATATTCCTGCAAAGTGATTAGATGCTGAATGTGTGCACTGATTTGGCAGATGCTGGATGTTGGTGTTTCAGTCCTAGAATCATAGGGTTAGAAGGGACCTCATGAAATCATCTAGTCCAACCCCCTGCCAAAAAAGCAGGACCACCATCACTAAACTATCCCAGCCAGGGTTTTGTCTGAGCCTTAAATATCTCCAAAGATGGAGATTCCACCACTTCCCTAATCCTAGTATAAAATCTATTTAGTTGAGGTACTAAACAACACTGTCTAGGATTCTGTATGTGATTTCTACTACAACAGAAACATATTAAAAGTTCTTTTGTCTTAAGCTTATTCATGGTGTTTACATGCTTGCTAGTAGGGATGAATTAAAACTCTATTGGACTCCCAGCCATCAAAATCTGGCCACCCTCAAACAACCAGCAATGTGAGCTATGTATGACAGTCAAATTGCAGTCCCTTGACTTTCAGCAGCTGTTTGCTTCCTCCCACCATTTCTCTTCAGGAGACATCAAAGGCAGGTCTACTCTGCCTGCCCTTTTCAGCAGCAGTTGAACTGAGATACACAAGTTACTTAAAACAACTTGCATACCTCAGTTTGAATGTCTAACTCCCTGCTTCTCCACTGTGTTTAGTTGAAGGGAGGGGTCTCTCTTTGACTCAGCACTGCCCAGTTGCCAGGGTGGTGTTCCAGTGTCAAACTGAGTGGGTCTACACCAGGGGCTGGCAACTCCTGGCACGTGTGCCGAAGCTGGTATGTACACCTAGTCACAGCGCCACACCAAGCTCATGGCATTGTAGTACAGTGGCTGCTTCCCCTGCTGGCCTTGGCCCCAGTGGGGTTTGGGACCACAAAAGCTGCATGTGTGCCACAGCGCCTGTCACTTGCTGGCCCTGCTCCCCCACTGGTGGGTAGGGACAGCAAAGAAAAGGAGGTGCCATGGCTGCTAGCCCTACCCCCAGCACCTGCTGGGGTTGTGCAGTGGGTTGGCATGGGGCAGGCAAAGAATACCAACCTGTGGTCTACACAGACCTGAGCAGTCAATCTGAAAGTTCAAACTGAGGGTGGCAAATTTGCTGCTGTCAGCAAAAACCTGCCAGATGACATGACCTAAATTAATGAGGCATCACCACATCTCTAGGATGTATTTTCACTACGCTGAGTCCTGCAGTGGCAGCAGGGAGTTGGAAGATGGTTTGCAATTGCTGCTGATCATCCAGTGGTTCTTTGCTATACCAGGGCTCCTCTGCATATGTGGCCCAGATTCCAAATATCTGTCAGACTTCCAGTTACAAAGTTAAAAAACCATCATTACTCTCATTTCAGCCTTTGCAATGAATAAATTGCTGGGGAGAGATCAAAATGGCAAAATTAGAAAATAGCTTAAAGTAATTTGTGTATGGTATACAGAGAATATTCAACCATAAGTCTGGAGAAGTGGTGACGGTGCAGCTAAACCAAACAGTCAATATCTCATTAAAATCAAGTTCCAAAGGGGCAGCCATATTAGTCTAGTCCGGCAAAGAAAACAAGGAGTCCTGTGGCACTTAAAGACTAACAGATCAATTTTTCACATGAGCTTTCGTGGGAGAAAATCCCACTTCGAAAAATTAACCTGTTAGTCTTTAAGTGCCACAGGAATCCTTGTTTTTTTCATTAAAATCAGTTATTGTACCAGAGCACTCAAGGGTAGAAAATATTCTCTTTAAAAAAAGGCACGGGGGGTGTCAATACCAGGTAAATGGATTGAAAGAATAAATCAAAATTAGAATTCAGAAACACCTTAACAGATATGACAATATAGAGGAACCGTCAGGGCTTCTGTAAAGGAAAATTCTTACCTTCGTATCTGCTAGCTTTATGTTAGCATATCAACAAAATAGTAGATGACCGAGAACCATCTGATAAACTATTTGTATTTTAAAAAGCCTCTGTTAAAGTCTTTAAGAAGATTTCATTCAGCAAAATTAAGATATTCTGTGACAACAGGTATTGTTATGGATTAGAAACTAGCTAAGAGATGGCAAACTATTGGAATAAGGAGTCAGTTTTTGACATGCCAAAGGGTTATCAGTGAGGCGCTCCAGAGTTTTGTCCTGTGGTATTTAATATATTAATCTGTGATCATGAGAAGGTGAGTGAATCATGAGGTGGCAAAATACACAGATGGCACAAATGTTTAGGTTAGCAAAGAGTACAGAAAGGAGGACCTTATGGGGGTTATAACATAGCAGAGCTACCATGATGGGAAGGTTAACTAATTGTTGGCAAATGCAAAGCAGTGGATACTGGAAGGAAAAACTTGAATTTCTCAAACACACTTATGGATTTAAAACTTTCTGTAACTGCTCAGGGAAAGGACCTTCCTGTCACTGTGGATAGTGAAATAAAAACATCTGTTCAATGCACAACCACAGTTAAAGAAAAAGTTAGGAGGCACAAGCAATGAGATAGAGAAAATAATATAAAGCCATTATGCAAAGTGTTGTTATCCCAGGTTAGGGGGGAACTAAGTTCAAGTCTGGTTATCACAGCTAAAAATAGCAGAAATGGGGATTGACAGAAAGGTGTAAAAATTATTACATGTTGAAAGACTTTTCTGCATGGAAAGAGGATGAGCAGAGATTGTTCTTGTTAAAGAGGGAATGAGTAAAGGGATATGATAGAAAAGATGTATAAAATAGTGAAATTTTTAGAGACAATAAATAGAATGTAAATTGGGAGCTTCTGTTTATCTTCTCTCATAATACAAGAACAAGGGGACACTGTCTGAAATTGAAAGTTAAGGCATTTAGAACTGGTAAGAGGAAATACTACTATATACAATGCATAGCTATTAAGGCCAGGAGATCAGCAGGACTTAAAGGATTTGACCTTTATACTTATAAAGAGTAATCTACAGTTTCTAAAAGAGCATCAGATTTTTGTACACAAGAAACTTTACAGGGAGGCTTATGAACTTGTATAGCTTTTTATTTAGTTACCAATACCTGTGCAGGAATTATCTGGATATGTCTGCCAAAAAAACCTTGTTACTACAGTGCTAACCAGCTGACCTACTTTTCACAAGCCTGTTTGTCATTTGAGTTGAAGAAAGGATAGGAGGGTTCTTCTTCGAGTGCTGCTTGGATACATTCAGTGTTAGGCATCTACATGCCACAGCACTCGATTGGTCAGAAGCTTTTTTCCCTAGCTTGTCAGAGCAGGGTCAGCAGCTGATGCCCTCTCCAGCCACTCCTGTGGCTATATATACAGCCCTGACCCTGATCCTCCCCAGTTCCTTTTTCTGCCCTCAGTGACAGTCTCGGAACAGCCCTGTCCTTGCAAATGCAAGTGCCCATTGTTTTTTCATTATGAGCTGCCTGCTTAGATTAGAGGACCTGTTCATGGATATCATTCCACCAAGAAGCAGCAATTCTATGGAGCATGCAAGTTCAGAGCCAGAAGATCACTCCCAGCAGCCACCAAAGATGCCAGGCTTCAAACCCTGTGCTTCTTGTGGCAAGGCCTTCCCATGAGATGATCCCTATGAGGAGTGCCTTTGGTGCCTTGGTGAGTCTCACAAGGCCATTGACTGCTTCATCTGTTAGACCTTCAAGCCAAGGACACTGAAAGACAGGGAGCAAAGGTGCCGTGCATTGGCCCTGGAGCAAGCACAGCAGCCTACCCCCAAAGAACTGGGGTGGGGGGTGTCTTTGGTGCCGGCACCATGTGCCAGATCAGCACTGGAGCCTTCCCGGTGCCACTCCCCTCAGGAGCAGTAGATGACATGGTTGGCACCGAGATCGGTTCCAAAGTCCGCCCGCTGGTCCAGCTCTCCCCACCTGGGCCTGTCTCGGCACTGGGGCCAGGATACGGTGCAGTTCCCAACCACTCTGAGGCTTTCAAGGTCGTAAAGGCTCTTCTGCTTTTGCCTACACCTACTCCCCCGAAGTCCCCTAAGCAAAGAGGAAAGTCTGCTTTCCTTTCAGGGAAGTGGACTCCTATTGAATGGCACTGCGCTCCTGAACCTAGTATGGTGCCAAGCTCTCCGGTGCTGCAAGCCGAAGCTCCCCTAAGGATCCTAGGCAGTACCACCCCAGGCGATACGCTAAGGCACTCTAGATCGCACTCTGCTTCTTCCTGGCACCACAGCGCCACTCATCACAGATGCCATCTACTCAGCCTGGCACAGAACCACCTGCACGCCAAGAAAACTCTTGCTCCCTGAGTCTGGAGGAGATTGCTCCCTCCAGAAGGAGCAGACAAGCCAGAAGAAGGTCACTGGTACCGAGTCCCTATCAGTGCCAACACCGTGAATGGTCAATGCCAAGAGAAGTCCCATTACAGTGGGCTCACCATGGTACTGAAGAGCCCACACTTTTAAATCTCGATAGGGAGTTGAACCCCAAGCCAGGGCCATATAGGGAGGACACTGGGGCACACTTTGACCTTCTACACCGGGTATCTGCCCAAACAGGCTTAGAGGCTGGACCCACAGGAGGGACCAGGATCCCCTATTCAATCCTGGCTTATCTCCCCTGGACGCTATAGCGGTGCCACTGCACCCCAGTGTGCATGAGATCACCAGATCTTGCTGTCAATGTCCCACCTCCATTCCTCCGGTGTCAGACACAGCAGCACACAAGTACCAGGTCCCACTGGAGGGTTTTCCCTTCCTCATCCATCACCCAAGTCTGAGTCCCAGGGTGATCGCAGTTGCCCTCGGGCGTGGAATACAAACCCTCCCACCCCCGATCCTATGCCAAGGTCCAGAGGGGCTACACATCTGGAAGTTCTAGGCAGGAAAGTGTACTCAGCCTCTGCCTTCCAGCTCTGTATAGCTAACCACCAAGCTCTGGAGGCTAGATACACCTTAGATATATGGGACACTTTAAAAAGATTTAGAGTCCTACTTCCCCAGGAGCATAGGGAAGATTATGAATCCTTCCTAGAGGAAGGCTCGCTGGCATCCCAAGACTTGCTCCTAGCTGCATGGGATGCCTCAGACACGGCAAACTGAGGGGTAGCCTTGTCTATCATTATGAGGCACACGGCGTGGCTTCAGGAGGCAGGCCTGCCTCAAGACACCCAACAGGCCATCCAGGACCTCCTTTCTGAGGAACAGTCCTTATTTGTGGAGGACACAGACCTCCTGTTAAGCGACATCAGGGACCCCAGATTGGATCTTCAATCTTTGGGCATGCTCCCATCCCAAACACCTAGTTGTTGTCCTAGTCCTCACCATCATAGGGAACGTTAGACCTCTTGACCAGGTGGGGAACAAGATCAGCTCCTTGGGGACCTGGAACTTTGCTTCCACAGGGCTCCTCTCCTTAGAATACCGGGCCCATCGATGATAACTGCCCCAGGTGCACGCCACCTTAATCTCTCACTGCCATCTTCCTTTTCCTGTAGAAACTTCTCAGAACTTAGCAGAGGTGTCTGCACATATGCCTGCCCTCCACAACTAAGGGAAGTGGGGGCAAACACCCTTTTTGTCTCTTCATACATCTCCTGCATAAGCTAGAGCTGGCTAACCGATCATAGATCTCCATATCCCTATGCGTTGGGGCTGTTTGTGATATACCCTTGCCTCACAGCTGAATACCAGCAGACTACTCTGGCTGCTTGTGACACATTGTTATTCCACCACCTGAGGTTTATTTTGCCTCCACAGCCTCCCGCGAGAGCTAATAAGGGCTGACATTTTTCAAAACTGCCCCTATTTACCTCCTTTCCTCTCTCTCTCTCTCTCTCTCTCTCTCTCTCTCTCTCTCTCT